>CASHTH010004210.1:0-145012 GCA_030341885.1 Geodia barretti
GCTATTATATACCTTGTACATACCGATCCTTTCCGAGGGGCCCTGTCATGCACTCTGCCGCCTTGACGCAAAATCCTAAGCCAGAGGTCGCTTGCGGTGTCGTTCCATTCATGACAGTCCGGCGGCGGCGTACTTACCTCAACTCGTACATGCACTTCCTCCATGTATACACAAAACTGGCGCAGCGCTTCAGACGAGAATATTGCCGGCTAACATACCCCCTTCGTCAGGGTAGCCAATATTCTCGCGGCTTTAAAAAATTTCGAGATAAACCCGGTATATGCGTCTTGGCCCTCAACGACTTCTAACCTTTGGCAAATCGAAGTACCGACCTTGACTACCGCGTTTCCACCTGCGCCCTGCAGCTTATGCTAATGTGAGGCGCCATTCCTAGAATGTCGCAGTAAAATGGGGCTTACCGCAACCTTGAAGTCGCTTCGTTGAGGTGTAAGCCACGCTCACGGGATGCATAAGAAGGGCGTTAGTCGCCGTCAGCGCATGGCGTAAGGTGCGGTTGCGCTCGGATTGAGCGATAGGTAGGCGCTACTAAGATGGATGCCGAGGCGATTGCGCGCGTCACTCAAGGTGGTCCCACCAGGCTCGATGACCGCCGGAAGTCCCTCGTCCCCCCCGTCTCCAGGGTAGCCGACTGCGCGCTCGCCCTCGGGACCGGGTCTATAATATGGGGGTTGACGTGCGGTTGAGGTCGCATAGGTTAAGGGGAATGATGGACCACTAGACGAGGCGTAGCTTCAAGAGGTCCTGCGATGCGGGCTGTCGCAGTTCGTCGTCACTTCGGGGGGGCCCCTGAACCAGTCAAACCGCCTGCCGAAAAAATTTGTAACGGTTGAAAGAGGGAGAACTTGTGTGCATTTGCCTGATCGAGTGGTACGGAGCCTTGGCGAATGAGGCATTAGCGCTTCACGTTGTCGCGAACTTCCTGACCACCGTCCTGCGAATCTGTCGTAAAAAAAAAGGCAGGGGCTCGACCACATATTTGCGAGGAAATCCGGTGGTTAGCAGCTCTTCGTAACAGTCCCGATCTAACTGTCCGGTGTAGCTGACTCTGCTTGCTGTCTGACATTGGTTTTCTCCTCTAAGGGCAGGTCGATCTATTCTGAATGACGCTTGGAGTGGGTATTTCGTTAGGCGAGGTGGTCAATTCACTGGCAACAAAAGTGCGGCGTCGGGACTGCCTTGGACAGGTACGATGGGCGGGAACTCATCCTCTTGTTGAGCGCGTAAGTTGTGATAATCTCTTCGGAGGGAGCGTTGGCTCTGGCACGAACGAGGTATCGGAAATTGCGAATGGAGCCGGCGGCGGGGATGAACCACGCTCTCAGTGCGGCCGTATTCGCGGGAAGAATGAGGCGCGCGCAGCGCGAAGAGCTCCGATCGAAAAAAACATGATGCAGGGAAAGCGCGATGCACAGAAGGATTTTTGCTACTTAGCTGGTTGGGCATGTCGCTAACTCTCTCTGCCCGTGCCAACTACCCCAGCGCTCCGACCGCGCATAAAGCTTCAAATATAAAAATATCCGGCAGAATCAGAACGAAAGGAACGGGGTTCGCCAAGGCAATACGAATGGGAGTTCTTGTTCATTTTTCGTAAATGTCGCACCCGCACAAGTAAAGGATAGAATAAAGTCGCTACGAAGACGAATGTACGATGCAAAACATCCGAGCCCTTAGTGCTATTCCTCCTGCACATCTCCCTTGATGCCTTCCGGATGTGGTGACGCATTCTCCCTCTTTCCTCCTCTTTCCGGGTGTCAGGGTTGTCGCGTCCCTGGTAGATGATGCCACGCTGTATCCCACCGCCATGGATTATGTCTCGACGCCCATCACCTGGAGTATACTTGCAGGCAGGGCGATTCCGCTCGCGCCCCAGCTCCACTGAACACGACCTTGACGCATCGGCGAATTCCTTGTTGACGACACGAAAGAGCGTTGAGACCATCGCGGCAAGAACTACGAACCGCCGTGCCGTGCTGGTCGTCATGAAAGACCCGATGTTTTGCCGAGGTCTTGGAGGCCGTCTTTCGACCTCAATAGCACTTGTGGCGCTGCTAGTTCCTCAAGTTTATTCCGCCGAATGTCGGAGAAATTGCGCACAGCAAACTATGGCAATTAAAAATCTCATCGGTCGTGTGCATCAATACCAATGGTCAATGGCGTCAATGGGGTGGGTGCTGGGCCAGTTTTTCCTTGAAGCCAGCGAGGGGTCGCCTTGCCTTCCATGTGTAGGGGGCATCGAGCTTTCGGCCCCAATTGTTTTCCGAGTCCCATTACATCGAGCATCGCTCAACGACTGGCGACCGGGGGGGATTTGCGCCTTGCCTGGTGAGTGTCGTAGATTTCTGGCTGCGGGAAAGTCGGGGCGGCGCTACTCTCTTCAGGACGTCAGCGTGACTACGCCCGACGTATGCAGCTTGGACGATTTCGATTCGTGGAGGACTGTCTTAGCTCTACTTTAGAGTGGACACCGAGCCCCCCTTTTTTTCCCCTATATCGGCGTGAAGCTCAAAAAGCGCCATTTCGTCGTAGTTTTCATACACCACTCCTTTGCCGTCGCGCGTGAAGCTTGCGAACCCGAGTTATTCTGCGTACTTAATGTTAGTCAAATACTGAAGCTCGCTTGGGTGGAAGGGATTGGAGGGGATCGATAAATGCTAGAAGATGGCGACTGGGAATTGGACCGACTGCCCGGACAAGATTGCGAAGGACGAGCGAACGAGTCCTACATACTGATCGCGGTGAACTCCGAAAGGCTATTTTGGCCGGGGCACGCTTGTCTGAAAAAGCTGCTCAAGATTGCGCTGCTCGGGATAAAATACAGAGGGCCGAAAGCGACCCCAAGATTTAATAACGATCAGAGGGTGTGAAGCGGCGAGCAACAAAATAGTGGGGGTCTGTTGGGTGAAAAATTGGAAGAAACAAATACAGACAAATCTGTTTGAATAAGTGAAATTCCGTGGGAAAAGGAAAGATGGGGTCACAATAGCAAAAATGGGATATACATAGAAAACATCCTCGTAACAGGGGAAAAATGGAACGCTTATAAACGCGAAGGGGGCGAAGAAGCGAGGAAGGGGAAGACAAAATAAAGAAGATAATAGGAATGTCTGACGCACTTGAGGAGAAAACCGGCCTAATAATGTTGTGCTGTTCTGTCGCTTTACTGGCGCACGCGTCACAATTTGTAACACCGGGGGAAGCTGAGTATAGGGGTGGTGCCGCGCACCTGCCCTGCGAACTCAGCTGGGCGGAAGCGGGCTGTTGTCACACGGATGATCAAGAGAACAAGTGGATTTCCGCCTGCTCCCACGCGCACAGCCGTGCAATTTTGTCTGCGGCTTCGAGAAGGGTCTTCGGCATAGACGGGCGCATCGGGGCTGGAGCCAGTCCACCCTCGCCCTGCGTATATGTCCAGCAGACGCCGCGCGACACGTGCGTCGGATCGGGTTGCGATGAGTGCTCTGCGCACCCTCCGCGCGATGTCACTAGACTGGAGCACACTGTTGTACATCGTGCCTTCCCGAGTAGTGCGAAACATTGCATCTATGTGCGGTTGAGGCGCTCTGACCTTGGAATACATTCCGAAGGTGAACCTTGGGGGGGCCGGGGGGGCGTCGCCGCGTCTTCTTCCTTTTGTTGCGGTTTCCGTGGTTCGTTGTTCTCCGTGCCTTCGCCTCTGTTCAACTGAAGCGGCTGCAACCTGTAATTGATATCTGGCGCCGTGTCCTGTCGTTATAACGGGTACGAGGCAACTTACGACCCCGGGAGTGCTCGCCTTTCTGCACAGCGAATGCGGCTTGTGCGTGCGCTTTTCGGGTGTGGATAGGAGATTGAGGGCATTCCCATCTGGTCGTCGTCGCCCCACTTCCCAGTTACTGAGGGAGGGTCATGGCCAGGTCCAAGCTTGCGCTTGGGCTCTGGGGATATTTCGGTAGTCTCATTTTCTATACAATCGTGTTTCCTATATGTCATTAGGCGTCCCTTATAGGGAAAGGGGCCCGTCATGAACTGCGCGCGGGTAT
Source organism: Geodia barretti (assembly GCA_030341885.1). Lineage (NCBI taxonomy): Eukaryota > Metazoa > Porifera > Demospongiae > Tetractinellida > Geodiidae > Geodia > Geodia barretti. The sequence continues at coordinate 4,041 of CASHTH010004210.1, forward strand.
CGTGTAATTTCCTAGGGCGCAACTTTGAATCTTGGACAAGCGGCGCACCTATCCGTGGATGATGATCGCTGTGACAGGAGCTGCTCGCTACAATCCGGGCATGGGTCTTTTCGGGGCAACGCGCGGAGTTGCGGTTACCGGGGCCTCCTAACATCATGCCAGTTAGCTCCCATCGTCTCTCTTCGGCGGATGCGAAGGAACGCGCCGAGACCGACCCATCAGTCGCTTGACCGTCTTATAGTGAACAGGCACATCAAGGCGGACCGACCTGCACGATTCAGGCGCAGTACTGAGGGTCTTCCGCGGCCGCGGCGTGGACGCGACTGGAGATGATAGTGTTTGCCGCTTGCCTTCCCAAGTGTAGGCCTTGGACTTTTGTCGTCGCAGAACTCGGCTGTGTCTGCGAAATCGGGGGTGCGATCGAAGAGTTGGGGCGTTCTTGCGATATGCCTAGCCGGTCCATGTTGGAGGAGACCTGGTGCGGTGCTTCGATGTCTGCTATGCGCGTCCGGCTACTGTCATAATCGGTCGATGCCAATCCGTAAGATTATGCGTCCATACTATAAGACGTTAATGTGCTATAGGGCAATGCCTGGATCTCCAATCAATGATACATGCTCTTTCGATCATCGTTTTCTTATATTGACGAGTGAGTCGATTCTGCAAAAGATTCTCGACCGTGGCATCCGCGAAAAGGGAGAATGCCCGCGCTTCTACTATGCTGAGGACGTGGCTTGTTTCTCGTGAACGGCCGCATCTGGGCGCATTCAACATCGCTACTGTCGGGCGTGGCCAGACGGTGGGCTAGGGCGGCGTGCAAGACCTCATGCGCAGGGATATGGGCTGGATCGGACGACGATTGCGTGTTCGCTGCGACGCGGCTACTTGGACTCTCAGGGCGACGATGCCGTTCGTGGGCAAGCTGTTGCCGTCTTACGTGCCCGCTCTACATGATGCTCGCCGCTGCGCCTGATTGTGAGTGCATTGCTCGTTGTCACTGGGCGGTGTGAACTCGTGTGGCATTCTATGTGCGTAATATTATCACACATCGCGCGCAATCGTTTCGCAGACGCGAACTTGCCGAATGTCGTGCCGCGCACTGTGGCGGTGAACTTCTTCGGCAGCAAGCGCAATCTGGCGCGGGCATCACTGCGTGAATCGCTGCATCGGCGGGGAAGCGCTGATTTGCTGTAATAATCACACGCTTGTGGCGGGCGTACTGATTGGCGTGCTGCCTACGCACGCTTGGAATTGTTGCGCTCCCTCTGTCGATTCCACTGGTTCCTGATAATGCGAAGCGACCGAGACATCGGGCTGCTTCCCGACGGAGATAGAGTAAGAGCAGGGCAGGGACGTAAGAGGCGACAGTGGTGCGCTGGCCTCCGGGCGAATTTGACTGGAGGCTGCGCGAAGTTGTTCTGGTGCCCTCGTTCTGGTTCATCGTCTGGGCGGAGTTTTTGGCGGTATCTACGACAGCGGCGGTTACGTTTCAACTCGTGCCGTTCCTGACAGACGGCGGGATGTCGCGGTCGCTTGCGGCGGGCGCGCTGATGGTTAGCGTACTGCTGGGCGGGTTGTCGGTGCCGCTGTGTGGGGTACCTATCAGACAGGTTCACAATACGGCGGCTGACAATCGCGGCAGTAACGGCGACGAGCGTTCCGACCGTAGCGTTTGCGTTAATAGACGTGCCGAGCGTCGGATTCTATGTGTCGGTAGTGTGGGGGATTGCATCGGGCGGCATCCCTGTGGTGGGTAGCATGATGATTGGCGACTACTTTGGCCGACGATCTTTTGGGGCGTTTGACAGGGCTGACGGGTCCGTTTCGCACGGCGGCGATGGGGCTGGGGCCCGCTCTGGGTGCGCTGTTAGTAAATGTGACGGAGGCTACACGGCGATATTCGCGGTTGCGGTGGTGTCGTATATCGCTGCGGTGGCGCTGAATTACAGCGTGCAACGCCCGAGGCTGCCACCCGAGAGCCGCCGCGTGACCGCCGCTGCGTGACTGAAGAATCAGTCTGCCTCGCGGATGCACTGCTCCAGAAGGTCGAAAGCGGCCCTTGCGAATGCCCACATGTTGGCTTCGCGGTCGTTGTCTCCCGTCTCGACGGTGATGGCGCGCTCGATTGGACCCGAGACGGCGATACAGGCATGGCCCGCGTCGTCGCCATATCGGTTGCCAGTGGGGCCGCTTGCTCCCGTCTCGCTGAGCGCCCACGTCGTGCCGAGAATCTCGCGCAGCGTTCGTGCGTTGAGCGCGGCGTAGTATTCTGTGCTAGCGCGTTGCCCTTCCATCGCCTCGTCGGGCACGCGCAGCAGTCCTGCCTGCCCCACGCGCGTGTAGATTATCGCTCCGCCGACATAGTACGCCGATGCTCCCGACACCGACACGAGTGATGCAGACAGCAGCCCGCCGCACGATGATTCGGACACGGCGATGGTGTGTCCTTTTTCTTTCAGAAGTTCTCCTACGGTTGCCGAAAGTGCGCTTAATTCTGTCATTGTGCTCTCCGTTTGGTATGTGTAAGCCGTTGCAGCCTGTACGCAGGGCTCGGTTGAGGGCGTTGCCTTATGCTACACCAGATGCAGATGCTCGCGTACTTTGTGGGTTGACTAAGTTGCGCGGCATCCTGCCGTCGAGTACTGCTGCCACTTCCTCGCCGTAGCGTCCGGTGCGGAGCTGCAGCGACAGGACGGATGTGTGCCCTGAGTGCGGCGAGAGCACTACATTATCCATCGAGAGCAGTGGGTTGTCACTGGCTGGCGGCTCTTTCTCGAGCACATCTAGGCCTGCTCCCGCAAGCCAGCCCTCTTGCAGGGCTTTAATCAGAGCGGCTTCTTCCACGACGGGACCGCGCGATGTGTTGATGAGGTAGGCGTTGGGCTTCATCAGGCGCAGCGCGTTCTCATTGATGATGTGGCGTGTCTCGTCTGTGAGTGGCGTATGCAGCGAGATATAGTCCGATTGGGACATCATTTCGTCGAACGATACGCGCGTTACGCCTCGGTCGGTGAATACTTCGTCTGAGATGTACGGGTCGTAGGCAATGACATTCAGCTCGAAGCCCTTGGCACGCTGCGCCATTGCGCTTCCAATGCGTCCGAGACCAAGGATGCCGATCGTCTCGCCATGCAGCGAACCGACATCATACGGAGGACGTGGTGTCCATGTGCTGGAGCGGATGTCGCTGTGCAGATTCACCACACGGCGATTCAGCGCCAAAAGCAGAGACATCGCCTGATTTGCTACCTCGCGCGTCCACAGATCGGGGATGTTGATGACCGCGATGCCCTGCTCGGTTGCCGCTTCGACGTCGATGACATCGTAGCCGACGCCGGTTCGCAGCACGACCTTGCACTGCGTCAGCGACTCCAACACTCGGCGTGTCATCGGTGATTCGGAAGTTATGATGCCGTCCGCGTCCCGAACATTCGCGATGATCTCATCCTCGTCATGCTTTGGAATCAAGCAGTTCGAGGCTTGCGCCGACCTCTTCCAACGCGGCGCGGGTGTCGGTCAGGTCTTCGCTCTGCCAGCGGCCCATGTAATAGACGGTAAAGTTCTGCTCGCTCAATCTTTGCCCCTCCGTGAACCTGTCAATGAGAATCTGAACTGACGGATAGTATATCACGCAGTGCAGAATGGGTGATGTAGGCGAAAAGGGCAGTGGCGTGTTCCGATGGACAGGGGTAAAATGAGGAATTGGTTGACGGCATAAGCAGCGATTCTCGCTGCGTACTTGGAATGCCGTCTGTGGCGCTTCCAATCCCTGACTACAATGGCCTGCATGGCAAATTGTGGAAAGGGAAGTGGTGGCAACGGGTGGGTTCGAACCACCGACCTAACGCTTATGAAGCGTCCGCTCTGCCCCTGAGCTACGTTGCCATCCCTTGAAGTTACCGAGGTTTAATTATACGGGAAATTCAGCGGCAGTAAAAGTGATATTGCCCTGTACAGGTGCGACATGATGGATGATACTCAGATAGACCCGCTTATAAAGCGCGCTGTGGCTGATGCTCTGATGGAACGCGCGTCGATCGAACTCAACAAGCTGCTTGTGGAGCTTGCCGGGGCGTTGAATCCCTTCCCAGATTTTATGGGAATAGCGTCGATTCAGGCGGTCGAGATTGAGCCGACAGGGACGTCGAATCCTGACAACGGCTGTGTAGTGGTGTGCCCTGATGGCGAACTGCGGGAACTTGTGCTGCGGATGATACCGGGGCCCTTCGACATGGGAGGAGTTGAGCAGACGGACGAGATGGCGGAACTTGAACTACCGCCGGGCGAATATGTCGCTTATGCCTACGCAGGCGTGCACGAATTGCTTCGGCTTCTGGAAGAGCAGCAGGTGTATCAATAGTCTTCCGCGCTAAGACCCCTGCGCTGTAGCAATCGAGACGGCACGCGCTTGAAGAAGAACTCCCTCCAAGTCGGAAGGTGCGGCTTCCTTGCCATCAGGACGCGCAGCATCCTAGAGGCACCACCAACAAGCGGAGAGCCGTGTCCGCCACAGAGAATGTCGAAATCAGCGGAAGCTAGGCGCTCAAGTGACTCTTGATACCGCACAGTGTCGCTGCCGGGGAAGGACATTGAACGGCTGACACGCCCATACTCACTGAAGATCGTATCCCCGCTGAAAAGCACCCCGTCGCGTTCCAGCAGGTAGCACACACTGCCCGGCGTGTGACCCGGTGTGTGTATGACGCGGATACCGCCGCCGGCAGGTATCACCTCATTCTCGTAAGACAGGCGGTCAACGAGAGTTTGGCTAAGGTACGGAATTGGCAAGTTAAGGGATGCGAATACGCCCGCGTAACTGAGGGTATGCGTATCCGGGCGTCGGTGGACCGTGTCATCATGGTGGGCGACTATCTGAGCGTTGCTGCGACGGCGTAGCCCCGGCGCGCCTCCCGTATGGTCCGGGTGGCTGTGCGTCACCAATATGCGACTCAGCTCGCTTGGCTGCCTTCCTATGCTTGTGATGTACTTGAAAACACGCCCCACGCTCCAAGGCATGCCCGTGTCAACTAGCGTCAGCTCGTTGTCCTCAATCAAATATATGCGGGATATTTTAGTGCCTGGAACGGCATGGACGCCTGGAATAATTTCCAAATGACTCGCTCCCTGAGAAAAACCTGTCGGCGCTGCTCTTACCAGTAGTTTACCGCATGCGCTCATGGAAGAAGATGGCCGGCTTATGGAATAAATGTGTTCGATGTGCGTATAATTGGCGAAACTTTGAGGAGGATCTAACTAATGAACATTGGCATTTCTACCTTTCCTACCGATTACTCTGCGGATATCGCAATCATCGCTAAGCGCGCAGAGGAGCTTGGCTTCGATTCGCTTTGGGTGCCGGAACATCCCATCCTGCCTGTCAACGCGAGTTCGCCGTGGCCGGGTTCGGCGGACGGCGTCATCCCAAGGGTCTATGCCGACATCGTGGACCCGTTCGTTGCGCTTGCCCGAGCGTCTGCGGTTACGAGCACGATAAAGCTGGGCACGGGCATCTGCCTTGTACCGGAGCGTAACCCGCTGCTGCTTGCGAAAGAAGTGGCGACACTGGACATGTACTCTAAAGGGCGCTTCCTGTTCGGCATTGGTGCAGGTTGGCATCGCGAGGAAACAGAAATAATGGGTGGCGATTTCGACCATCGCTGGACGCAAACGCGCGAGGCAATCCTAGCGATGAAGGAGCTTTGGACGAAGGTAGAAAGCGAGTATCACGGCAAGTATTACGACTTCCCAGCTGTGTATTCGTTCCCGCGACCGACGCAGCGCCCGCACCCGCCCGTCTTGCTGGGCGGCATGGCACGCAACGTATTCAGGCGCGTGGTTGACTATGGCGACGGCTGGATGCCCAACCGAGTAACACCGGAACAGATAAAGCAGGGCAGCGAGACAATCGCGGAGCTTGCGGACGCCGCGGGTCGAGACCCATCATCTATAAGCGTGTCAGTGTTCGGGCAACCCGCCGACCGCGGCCTTATAGAGCAGCTGCTTGAGGCAGGAGCGGACCGCGTGATGGTTCGCTTGGAAACCGCTCCAGAGGAAGAGTCCATCGCCGCTCTGGAGAGCATCGCTGAGACGGTGCTGTAAAGGGCTAGGATGTAAATTCGCTCTTCGACATGCTCACCTCCAGCAGGGTATTACGTTCAAATTCTCTGGAGGTGAGCATGTCGAGGGGCATGACTTGTCATACCGTTACCGTCCTCGCAGCAGCGGCAGCACCTTGTCACCAAACAGTTTCATCGACGCCTGCGCCTGCTGTGTGTCCATCTCGCCCGTGTTGAACTTCAGCATCATATTGCGGACACCGGCATCCTCCATTGCAGTAATCTCTTCGGCTACCTGCCTGGGCGTACCCATGATGAAAGACATGGGGAGATTTTCAGAGACCGATGACGTGCCGCTGCCCATCTGAGGGGGGCCGCCACCGGGGTTGTACAGACGGCGCGCTTCGCCGAAATGTCGTCGTTCGCGCGCGAAGCCGCGCTCAGCTGCTTCTCGCGCCTCGCCGTAGCTGTTCGCCACGAAGACATTCTCGACGCCCAACACTGATCAAGGGCACTCTCGGTCGCCTGCTCATCGAAGCCGGCTTCCAGCATGGTGTCGCGGTAGGCGCTCAGCCGAGCGGCGAGCGACTCCACCGGCATTATGCCCAGCATCACAGGCCTACCGATTTTCGCCATTGCGATGGTTGATGCCTCACTGATGCATGCGCGAACCAGGGGTGGGTGTGGCTTCTGATACGGGCGCGGGCGCAGCATCTGAAACTTCACTTGCCAGTGGTCTCCTTCGTGTTTGAATCGCGTCTCGGTCCACGCCCTCACGAGCAGCTCTTCGGACTCGTCGAGGCGCTCTATGCCGTCCTCCATGCTCATGCCGAAGCCGATGTATTCGTAGTGATTGAACGCCGAGCCGCGCCCCGTGCCGACGATCAGCCTACCGTGGCTCAGGTTGTCGAGCACGGAGGTCTGCGCCGCAAGGCGAATGGGATGGTGCATCGCAAGCTCAACGACGGCAAAGCCGATTTTCACGCGCTTAGTGCGCGCCGCCACCGCCGCGCCAAACACCAGTGGATCGGCATACGCAACTGCGCCGTCGAAGTGGTGCTCCGTAAGCCAGATTGCATCCAAGCCGATGCGCTCTGCCAGCTCAATCTCTTCGAGGGTGCTGTCTATGACCGCGCTGTCCTTATATGGATGGTGGCTTACCGGAAATACAAACGAACCGATTCTCATTGATGCCTCCGCCTGCCTTGATTTCAACCTGCCAAGTATATCGCACTTGCGTCTTGCCTTGCCCCCATGCTGAGAGTACACTTGGGGCATTCTCGCACTAGCAGCGTCAAGGAGCCTTCGATATGACAACTACCATCCCCGACAGCGAAGCCCTGCGCAGAGCTTCGTTGCGCTATCTATGGATGCACAACCGCGACTGGACGCAAATGGCGGAGGAGGGCGAGCCGCAGATTATCGAGAGCGGTCACGGCGTGCGCGTTACGGACTCCGAGGGCAAGTCTTGGATTGATGTCAATGGTGGCTACAACTCGGTCAACGCGGGTTACGGTCGTACCGAGATTGGCGAAGCCGCCTATGAGCAGATGGTCAACTTGCACTACTTTCCGCAAGGCACGACTACCGTTCCGATGGCGAAACTGGCGGCAAAGCTCGCCGAGATTACTCCCGGCACGCTATCGCGCGTGTTTCCGGTCAGCGGCGGCTCTGAGGCAAACGAGACTGCACTGAAAATCGCGCGCGCTTATCACAAGCGCATCGGTGAGCCGGGGCGCTACAAGGTCATTAGTCGGGTGGGTTCGTATCATGGCATGACGGCGGGCGTGTTATGGCTAGGCGGCAGTCCGTATCAGCCGCGCCACGACTACGAGCCAATTTACCCCGGAATTGTGCACGCTCCGCAGCCTAACGCTTACCGCTCCACTTGCGGCGGCGAGACTCCATCCGAATGCGCGGTGAAATGCGCCGAGGCGATAGAGCGGCTTATCGAGTTTCATGGACCGCAGACGGTCGCCGCCGTAATCGCGGAACCGGTGGCGATACCTCAAGGGGCGGTCGTTCCGAGCGACGAATACTGGCCCATGTTGCGGCAGATATGCGACAAGTACGGCGTGCTGCTGATCGCTGACGAGGTGATATGCGGCTTCGGACGAACCGGCAAGATGTTTGCCCTGGAGCATTGGGATGTTGTGCCTGACATTATGACGGTTGCGAAGGGCGTCGTGAGCAGCTATCTGCCGATGGCGGCTGCAATAGTAAAAGAAGAGGTCGCCGACGTATTCGCGGGCGAGCGCAACATTCTGCGCCATGTCTTCACTGCCGCAGGGCATCCCGTTGCGGCCGCGGCATCCCTGAAGAACATCGAGATAATCGAGAACGAAGACCTAGTGGAGAACTCCGCGCAGGTGGGCGCTTACTTCAAGGAGCAGCTGGAAGGGCTTGCCATCGATCATCCCCTCGTCGGCGATGTGCGAGGGATTGGATTGCTGCTTGCGGTGGAACTTGTTAGCGACCGTGACACAAAGGCTGGCTTCGCTGCCGACGCCAGAGTGCCGGAGCGCCTGAACGACAAATTCAAGCGGCAAGGGCTGATTTTCCGAATCAACAGCAACATCCTGAATATGGGGCCTCCGCTGTGCATCACGAAAGAAGAAGTGGACGAGATTGTGCATGCGATCGACATCTCTCTGTGGGAACTCGAAGGCGAGATGGGCATATCGCGCATGACCTAGGGGAGCAGTGCTGACAGGGCCCTTGGAATGGGCCTGCAACCGACACGCGGCAACACCGCACTATGGGGAGAGATATGGTAGTCACAAGCGACATGGATTCTGTCAGGCAGTCGGCGCTTGATCACCTTTGGATGCACAATTCCGACTGGATTACTATGGCCGAGGAAGGCGGGCCGTCCATAATGGTCAGTGGTGATGGCGTGCGCGTCACAGATTCCGAGGGCAAAGTGTGGATTGACGCGCACGGCGGATATGCCTCTGTAAACGCGGGTTACGGGCAAACAGGAATCGCCGATGCCATGCTGGAGCAGATGAAGAAGCTTACATATTTCCCGCAGGGCACAACGACGGTTCCGCTGATTCGACTTGTGGAAAAGCTGGGCGAACTTGCGCCCGCCAACCTGGAGCGCGTCTGGCCCGCCAGCGGCGGCTCAGAGGCGAACGAGACGGCGGTGAAGATTGCCAGGGCGTATCACAAGCGGCGCGGCGACAACGGGCGATATAAGGTAATCAGCAGGCGTGGATCGTATCACGGCGCGACTGGCGGCGTGATGTGGATGGGCGCGAGTGCCGGCCTAAGCGACTTCGAGCCGGCGATGCCAGGAATGCTTTACGCGCCTCAGCCTAACTTCTATCGCTGCGAATTCGATAGCAGCACACCCTCTGAGTGCGCCGAGCGCTCCGCCAAAGCAGTTGAAGACTTGATTTTGTTGCACAGCCCAGATACTGTGGCTGCCCTCATAGGAGAGCCGATTACATCAGCAGGCGGCGTGTCGGTTCCTTCAGACGAATACTGGCCGATGGTGCGCGAAATATGCGATCGCTACGGCGTGCTGCTTATCGCAGACGAGGTGGTCACGGGGTTCGGGCGCACGGGCAGGATGTTCGCAATGGAGCACTACGGCGTCGTTCCCGACATCATGACCATCGCCAAGGGCATAACGAGCAGCTACCTGCCGCTTGCCGCCACGATTTCGGCGACGTATGTCGCGGACGCATTCGCGGGCGAGGACAACGTCTTCCGGCAGGCCCTCACATTCGGCGGGCATCCGGTAACTGCCGCCGTTGCCCTCAAGAACATCGAGATTATCGAGCAGAATGACCTTGTGGGCAACTCGGAGCGCATGGGCGCGTACTTCCTGGAGCGGCTGGAGGAATTGAAAGGGCGGCATCCATCGGTTGGCGACGTGCGCGGAGTCGGTTTGCTGCTTGGATTGGAGTTGGTGAGAGATCGCGAAACCAAGGCGCCGTTCGACGACAGCCTCCAAGTAAGCAAACGCCTTACTGACAAAATGAGCGAGCGCGGCGTCATAATGCGTTTTAGCGGTGACAAGGTCACCATTGGGCCTCCGCTCTGTATCACCAAGGACGACATAGACGAAATCGTGAGCGCAATGGATAGCGCGATAGGCGAAATGGAGTCTGAGCTTTCCCTCCGCTAAACTGCCCGTTGGCAGGACAAACAATCTACTCTGCAAGTAGCTCACCTATGCGGCTGAAACTTGGTGGGATTCCCACTGACACGCCGTTCGGTTGACCCACTGGCGTTCACATTAGAATTGATCCCGGCATCACTGCCTCGTAGAACGCCCACTTCGTCGGTGGGAGTCATGAGAGAGAAAGTGGTGTGAAATAATTGTAGGCAGGAGTCGAAAGCTGCGTTAAGATTCAGCGGGCGCTTGGCAATGATTCGCAGGCTCTGACACTTTGTTTCTCCCTCATCTTCAGCTCCGATCTTTAGTGATACTCCTGTACAGTGAATTCATTGTTGCACCGACGCTCCCATCTTAGTCCTCTCCTTTGACTCTAGCGTCCCGTCGGTTGTGTTTCCGCTTGTGATTTTCTATACTAATATGCAGCCCTAAAGTGCCATTTAGCTGAAGTTGGATTGAGAGATAAAGACATTGCAGGTTGCGACGGAGTATGAAATTGTTATCGGCTTGGAAGTTCACTCGCAGCTTCTGACCGAAAGCAAGATGTTCTGCGCCTGTAGTGCTGCATACCAGGACTCTCCACCGAACACCACCGTCTGCGCGGTGTGCATGGGAATGCCGGGCGCGCTGCCCGTCATGAATCGCAAAGCTGTGGACTATGTGATTCGCACCGGTCTTGCTCTAGGTTGCGAAATTTCCACCTTAACTAAGTTTGACCGTAAGAATTACCCATACCCCGATTTGATGAAGGGTTATCAGATTTCCCAGTACGACCAGCCTGTCGCCTACGGTGGCTGTCTTGCAATAGACACCGACTCCGGTGAAAAGACCATAGGAGTTACGCGCGTTCACTTGGAAGAAGATGTAGCTAAATTGTTTCACAGGACGGACGATTTCGGCGAAAGTTACAGCCTGCTGGATGTCAACCGCGCCGGTGTACCCCTGATGGAAATCGTCAGCGAGCCAGACATGCGCAGTCCGGATGAGGCGCGTAGCTACCTCACGCAACTCCAAACCATCCTTCGCTATATTGGCGTCAGCAGCGCCAACATGGAAGAGGGCAATTTCCGCTGCGATGCCAACATAAGCGTGCGCCCGCGTGGAAGTTCGGAGCTTGGCGCGAAAGTCGAGATCAAGAATATGAACAGCTTCCGCGCTGTTCATCGAGCGCTGCAGCACGAAGCGGAGCGACAAGTCCGCGCGGTGAAAGAGGGTGAGCAAATTGTGCAGGAGACCCGGGGCTGGGACGAGGCCACTGGCACGACATTTACGCAGCGCACCAAAGAGTATGCCCACGATTATAGGTACTTCCCGGAGCCTGACCTCCCGCCACTTGTCATCGGCGAATGTTGGGTGTTGGATGCACGTCAAGCGCTGCCCTGAACTACCTGCCGCCCGCAAAGAGCGCTTCATCAACGAGTATGCTTTGTCGGACTATGACGCGAATCTCCTCACAGTTGGCAAAGGCACAGCCGACTATTTCGAGACGATAGTAGACGCAAAGAAAGTCTCGGTCGAAGCGCGGACGCAATTTGCCAAGCAGGTGAGCAATTGGATATTAGGTGAGCTAGGTAGATTGCTCAACGAGACGAATAGAGACATTAGCAGCGTCAAGATAACACCGCAGGCGTTCGTCGAACTATTGGATTTGGTTTCTGACGGTACACTTAGTAACAATATGGCAAAGTCGGTCTTCGAGCAGATGTTTGACAGCGGCAAAGCCCCGGCACAGATAGCCGAAGAGCAAGGTCTGATGCAGATTAGCGACACTGACGCTCTTGGCAGCGCGGTCGATGAAGCGATTGAGGCTAATCCCAAGGCGGTTTCCGAGTTTCTCGATGGCAAGGAGCAGGCGATCCGATTCCTTGTCGGGCAAGTGATGAGGATTACGAGAGGTAGCGCTAATCCGCAACTTGCGACGCAACTGCTGAAGGAGCGACTCGAAGCTGTTAGGCAGTCCGTATGAACGGAAGCTTTCGGCGCAACGGGACTGGCTATGCCGTCAATGGGCATCGGCGTGGCAATGCGTGGTTCGATATTCTGAAACTCGCTACTCCTGGCATCGGGTTGAAGCGCTGGATGCTTCTAGGGGCGCTTGGCATGCTTATGTGCTTGCTGGGGCTGGTGTATGTATTCATTGAGTTTATTACGCTTCACCCCCCGGATATGCTGCCTCTCTTTCTTGAGGGCGTGCTCTTACTCGGCGGCGGCGGTCTGGTCATTTATCTGGCTATGTTCGGCCTATACAGGTCAGTGGGACCGCTTATCCTCGACTCGGCGACAATCGATGGCATCGCAAATACTATCTACACCCGACGATCACTCTCAAGAGGACCGCGAATCGTGGCGATTGGCGGTGGCACCGGACTTTCCGTCTTACTCCGTGGACTAAAGTCATACACCGATAACTTAACGGCGATAGTGACGGTGGGGGACGATGGAGGGAGTTCAGGTCGCCTGCGTGAAGAGTTGGGCGTACTACCGCCGGGTGACTTCCGTAATTGTCTGGTTGCCATGTCCGATGCAGAATCGCTTGTGACCGAGTTATTCCAGTACAGATTTGAACAGGGCGATTGCCTTAAAGGGCACAGCTTCGGCAATCTCTTCATTGCGGCGATGACCAGCGTCACGGAGAGTTTTGACAGGGCGCTAATTGAATCCAGTAGAGTTCTGGCAGTACATGGCAGGATAATACCTGCGACGATGGCGAACCTGCGGTTGTCAGTGAAATTGGAGAATGGCGATGTCATTCATGGCGAGTCTAAGGTTGCCGGCGCGCGTGGCGGGATCGAACAGCTAATGATCGATCCGCCCAATGCTGTTGCCCACACGATGGCGGTAGAGGCCCTACAAGACGCTCAGCTCATCGTAATAGGTCCGGGGAGCCTGTACACGAGCATCCTGCCCAACCTTATGGTGACGGGGATTGCAAACGCCATTGCAGAGTCCTCCGCCAATAAGGTGTATGTGGCTAACATAGCCACACAGCAGGGTGAAACCGAAGGTTATTCTGTGATCGACCATCACAATGCGCTAACCAAGCATACCTTCCCAGACATCGTTGACCATGTGATCGCCAACGAAAATCCGCAGGAACTGGGGCCGAACTTTTTCGGTACTCCGGTGCGCTACAACGGAGAGCAACTGAAGACGGCGCGCCTGCATCTGGAAGACCTCACAGACGCTTCCCATCCCGTTCGGCACGACTCAGAAAAGCTGGCGAGGTTCATAATGGAAGTGTATCATAAGGGCAACAAGCCAAGATCGCTCGTCAGTCTGGTGATGAACCTAACAACATCCTTGCGGTAGTTGAGCGGCTAAGAAGGGACGCAATGGCCTGGTTAAACATAGTTCAGATTGCAATATCGATTATCCTTGTCGTGATTATCCTCTTGCAGGTGAGGGGACAGGGAACCGGCTTATTTGGAGCAGCGGAGGGTTCCTTCCGCACGAGGCGCGGGGTTGAACGCGTCCTTTTCCAGTTCACAATCTTCATGGTTGTGGTCTTCATAGCAGTATCGATTTTGAGCGTTAGGTTCACGTCTTAAGAACCCCGTTGTCCCATCCGTATTGGCGCCCTCAACATATTCTCAACCCAGCAGTTTACCCGGGTTCAGGATATTGCCGGGGTCTACAGTCCGCTTGATGCGTCTCATCACGTCCATGCCACTTCCATGTTCAGCCTCCATCAGGTGAGCAAGCTTTAGTCCGACTCCGTGGCAATACTCCATAGATCCCCCTAATTGCTGCGCCAGAGTGAGCACTTCATCAACGATTCGTCCCATATCTAACGAAGCGGTAGAGTCCTCATCACGCTCCTGTACGATGAGAAAGGAAAAGAACTCAGGGCGTGCCCACACGGACCACTCTCTGACATGTATGCCATTGTCGGCGAATAGGCGCATGCACGCTCTTCGATACTCCAATACCCGTGATATGGGCAGAGCGACGTGCAAATAATCTATGCGAAGCGATGATGCTCCGCGCCGCGCCTTGGCCGGATCGCTGCTCTCCAGAACGTTGCGCTTGTATCGCTCTCCGGGCGCGTGGCGGGTATTCCAAAATTGTGCCGATTCTTCACGGGAACCCTGGCGTCCATCGTAACGGCGGCAGATGTCCAATGCTCTCGCCCACTGCGCCTGAACATCTTCCTTGAATCCTTCAAATGCTATGTACAATGTAGCTGTGTCATTGCTTTCTGCTTGTGCGTTGGTGTTGGATTCAGTGCCGAAGTCAATCATAGTGGGGTGTACGCCTTCGGCATACAGACGGCAGATAGCTTCGAAACCCGCTTCAAATGTCGAGAAATCCACGCCGGCGACAAGCCGCTCTTCCGGTTGAGGAAAGACCCGGAGTGTAGCTTCGGTGACAATGCCGAAAGTCCCTTCTGCGCCGATGAGCAAGTGGTTCACGGACAAACCGTTGGTTGATTTTTCGCTTGCGCGCGTCCGAATTATCTCGCCGTCGGCAAGCACAGCTTCTATGCCAAGCACTTGCTCTCCCATGGAGCCGTGACGGGCGGCCGTGTACCCTACGCCATCGGTGGATATTGCGCCTCCCACAGTGGCTATCGGCCGGCTCCACGGATCATGGCCAAGCAGCATGCTGGCGCCGTTTAGCGATTGGGCGGCATCCTCAAGCACAACGCCCGACTGGAAACACGCCGTAAAGTCCACTGAGGACACATTGAGCACGGCGTTCATTCGGTCCAAACTAAGCACGATGCCGTCTTCTATCGGAGACGCCGCGCCGAAAACCCCGCTGCCGCCTCCATAGGGTACGACAGGCACTTGGTATTTCTGCGCGTATCTCAGGATGCGAGAGACTTGCTGAGTGCTAGCGGGCCGGACTACCGCCTTCGGGGTTGCATTCAGACGAGATGCAAATCGGTGTGCTCGGAAACTGCCTAGGGCATCGCCTACATAGCGACTCATTCTGTCGGGCTGATCGGTGACGCCTTCGGAGCCGACGATTCGCTCCAAGTCTGCCAATAGCCCATTGCCCATGCGAAGTGCTGCTCCGGTAACGCTGGTCTATTGTGTCCTGTGCCGCCACTCGGTGCCGCTGCTGGAGTCTTCTAGGCTAACCCCCAACTCGGCAAGTTCGTCGCGAATCTTGTCAGCAAGAGCGAATTGCCTTGCTCCGCGCAACTCAGTGCGAATGTTTATGAGAAGCTCCACGAATGGGGCAATGTCCCCGTCCGCGCTGGAATCGGGCTCATCGAGGTCTATGCCAAGGACACCGACCAGCTCTAGAAGAGTTTGCTGAGCGTCTGTAACGTCGAAGCCTTGTTCTGTAGCACGATTGATCTCTCTCGAAAGGTCGAAGATTGAAGCAAGTGCCCTTGGAGTATTGAAATCGTCGTCCATCGCTTCCATGAACTGGTGCTTGTAGGCGGACGCGTCAAGGGACTCGCCATCGTCAACCTGTTGATTGGGAGAAGCTGCGTTTCTGATGCGCTCTATAGCGCGCTCCTGAGCCATGATATTCTGGTCGCTGTAAACAAGCGGATTGCGGTAGTGAGAACTCAGGAAGAACAATCGCAACGCTGACGAAGAGAATCGGCTAAGCGCCTCACCAACGGTAATAACATTGCCGATAGACTTACTCATCTTGTCTTCGTTAATGCTAAGCAATCCGTTGTGGAGCCAGAAACGGGCGAATGGCTGCTGCTGGCTGAAGGACTCGCTCTGGGCAATCTCGTTCTCGTGATGAGGGAATATAAGGTCTTGCCCGCCACCGTGAATGTCAACGCCCTCCTCAAGATAGCGCATCGACATGGCGCTGCACTCGATATGCCAGCCCGGCCTTCCCGCTCCCCAGGGGCTGTCCCAGGCAGGTTCGCCGGGCTTTCGCGACTTCCACAGAGCGAAATCCCTAGGGTCTTCCTTCGCCTCGTCCACTTCCACGCCGCGCGCCTGCCAGAAGGTCTTCCGCGCTCCTCCGGCTGAGCTTTCCGTAGTCGGCGCTGCGACCTACCCTGAAATACACGTCACCATCTACAGAGTAGGCGTAACCCTGCTTTTCAAGAGACTGGATCATTCCTACGATCGCCGGAATTTCGGTCGTGGCTCTGGGATAGGTGTGAGCGCGCAGAACGTTTAAGGCGTCCATCTCTTCGTGGTACTGCCGAATGTTGGTCTCAGCAAGTTCATCAGTCGAGACGCCGCTGGCGTTGGCTGCGGTTATTATCTTGTCGTCAACATCGGTAAAGTTTTGAATGTGTGTGACAGCGAGCCCCTTGTATTCAAGGTAACGCCTCACGACATCAAAAACGACCGACATCATAGCGTGTCCAATGTGGGAGGGTGCGTAGGGGGTAATGCCGCACACATACATCCGGACTTTGCCATCGGGAGTAGTGAACTCCTCTTTACTGCCGGAGAGTGTATTGTAGAGTTTCATGTTATTCGTTCAATAGTTGCTATCGCCAAAGTGCCAATGCCTTCACCGCGCCCGATAAATCCCAAACCGTCGGTTGTTGTCGCCTTGACGCTTACGCAGTCTTCTGTCAGTTGTAATATGGCGGCGAGCGACTCGCGTATGCTGCCCATGTGGGGCTTCAGGGATTGGGCGTTCGGCGAGTATTGTAGCATCAACGAAGGTAACGCGCCAACGATTACTCCTCAGCAGTTCAAGAGTAATGTGAAGCAGTTTACCACTGGCAACACCCTTGTATCTGTCGTCGCCCGGCGGGAAGTGCGTTCCGATGTCGCCGAGCGCGGCCGCGCCCAGTATTGCGTCTATCACTGCGTGAATCAGTCCGTCCCCATCGCTGTGGCCAGCAAGCCCTTTCTCGAAAGGAATCGTAATCCCTCCAAGTACAAGTGCGCGTCCTTGAACCAATGGGTGTACGTCGAAGCCAATGCCGGAGCGGACTGTCATTCTCGATGCTCGCGACTCGTATTGGCTCTGCGATTCATAATGGCGTCGGCTATCGCTAGGTCTTCGGGAGTAGTTATCTTGATGTTGGAGTATGAGCCGAAGAACAGTTTAACCGGATGTCCAATCGCTTCCACCATAGAAGCGTCATCTGTAACGATGTCCTGCACAAGACTGTGCGCCTTTCTGAGCAGCGATGTTCTGAATATCTGCGGTGTCTGTACTGACCAGAGCCGATCTCGTGGTATGGTTCGCACAACAACGCCCTCTTCGTCAGATTCCTTGATGGTGTCCTTAACTGGGACGGCAGCGGTTGCGGCGCCGGTAAGACTCGCCATTGATATGCCCCTGTCAAGCAGTTCCGATGTAATGAAAGGGCGCGCGCCATCGTGTACCACAACTAGGTCGCAATCGCCGAGCCGTTCCAGGCCTTGCCGCACGGAGTCCTGCCTGCGTTCGCCGCCCTCACACACTATGACAGAGTTGGTAAATCCATTGTCGCTCAAGAGCGTATTCATCTGAAGGATTCTGCCTCTTGAGGTGACTAGGACGATTTCGCATATCTGCGGGTGTGCCGATAACGCTGAGATACTATGCCAGATAAGCGGCAATTCGCTTAGAGGGTATAGAATCTTGTCGATGCCGTCCATGCGCCGGCTCTCCCCGGCTGCGACAATTACGGCACCCACGCGCGGGCCATCTGTCTGTATTTCGCAGGACATGCTCATCAGTGGTATCCTGTCATTCATCGATTCGGCGTAAGAATAGCATTTGGAATGTCGTGAAGTCCATCAAGTCCTTTGCTGCAAGCTCCCCTCGTCTCTTCAAAGTGTTCATAACTGTCTTTGCGATTGGCGCAGCGACGCTTCTTCTGTCCTTCACGCCTCAAGTCAGGGCGACGATACGCGCGCTTGGATTCGTTCCCCAAGTATTGCCCAATGTCCGGCTAAACCTGCCGAATGGTTTACAGATACACCTGAACGAAAGGAAGTCACTTACCCCCTACGAGATGGCGGAACAGGCACGGCCGACCTCTACGTGCCGGCAGGCGGCGGAGAGCACAGCGCGATTATGTTTTTTCTGGGAGTCAACCCCGCCGGAAAGAACGACGAACGCGTAGTCAATGTCGCTAATGCTATAGCGAGATCAGGCATCGTTGTAATGATTCCGTGGTCGGAACGTATGGCGGAAAGGCGTGTGGACGGACCAGGAAGTAGATGACCTAGTGCGAGGTTTCGAGTATTTACGTGCGCTTGAAATGGTTGACAGCAGCAGGGTAGGGATGGCAGGTTTCTGCGTCGGAGCCTCTCTAATTATGGTTGCTGCCCAAGACGAGCGCATCAGGGAAGACGTTAGGGTAGTCAACTCATTCGGCGGATACTACGACGCCCAGGATCTGATAGCCTCAGTCGTCTCAGGGCGCCGCTTCTATGATGGAGAGACCAGACCTTGGGAGCCCGACACACTGAGCAAAGAGGTCGTGCAAATACATCTGCTGGAATCGGTAGACGACGCTGTTGAACGTGCCCTACTGCTCGAGACGCTTGAACAGGGCACGGACGCTCCGGACAATCTCTCCGATAATGCAATTGTTGTGCATGAATTGCTGAGTTCACCCGACCTCGAAACGGCATATCGGCTACTAGGGCGTTTGCCGCCAGAATCCCTTGAGACGCTGAGACGCATATCGCCCAGCACTAACATCGGCGATCTGCACGCAAAGGTGTTGGCGATGCATGACCGCGAAGACAAGCTAGTGCCGTCGGAAGAGTCGCGCCGTCTAGTGGACGCTTTGGAGTCGCGCGGAGGCATCCACTATACCGAGTTCTCGTTCTTCGACCATCTTGACCCGACGCGCCCAGTTGGACGAGTGGAATTCGCTAAGGAGGGCTTCAAGCTGTTTTTGCACATGTATAGGATAATGCGGGAACTCAGTTGATGCGTGGAATTGAGAGGGTGTAATCGTCGGGGCAACTCTACTATGTCAAGCTTAAGTGTGTTGCCAAGCATGATAGTATAGGTAAATACACCGACACTGCACGGGGACATTCGTTGATATGGGCAGAAACTATTGGATGGTCTCAACTACATTAGATGATTTTCACGTTACGCAAGATAAGGGCTACAGTATCTTCGGCATGGGGGCAAAATACCGCCGCCGGGCACAGCGAATGCAGCCTGACGATCGCATGCTTCTATATGTAAGACAACTTCGCAAGTGGACTGGCGTGGTTTGCGTAACATCGGGATATTTCGAGGATCGCACACCTATATGGAACGTGGGAACACGCGGTGAGAACTACCCATATAGAGTGAGAATCAAGCCTGAGATAGTACTTCGGGAAGAAGACTATATTGATGCCTTGTTGCTGGCGCCAAGGATGGAGTACGTGAAGCGTTGGCTGCCGGAAAGTTGGCCGCTCGCGTTCTTCGACACACTACACCTTATCCCACAGAGAGACTTCAGCTTGATTGAAGGTGAGATGAAGCGCGTTGTCGCCAACAACAGCAGGCGCCACACCCGCCGGAAGTCTCATACCGGGGACGACTCGGCCGCCATTGACGATGCGCCCACGCTCGATGTGAGTAACAGTCGTGACATCGCGTAACGCAATGACGTAAGTCCCAGACAAGCATATTCGGGATACTCATTAAACGAGAAGCGGCGTCCTCCAATTTCCGAAAATATACGATCGGAAAGGTCGCGTAATCCTTCGAGATTGCGCCCCGAACGGGTTGATTGGCGCTTCTTTAGCTAGTCAGCTACAGTTTCCGCGGCCTGTGCAACTAAGAAGTTCTCGTCATAAAGTTCGTTCAATTGGTCGAGAAACTCCTGTGGAATGTCCTCTGTCTCCGATGCAGCGGCGAACTCTGTCAGCTGCGGTATGTTGGTGATATTTGGAAGCACGGACGCAACCATGTCCTCAGATAGCGCGAACTTGATGGCGATCTGTCCAATGGTGGCATCCATATTTTCCATCAGGAAATCTAAGTGGGCGATCTTGGCGAGCGAAGTATTCAGCCATTCCTGTCTGCGGTGGCTGCGATGGTCGCTGGCTTCGAAAACCGTATCCTTAGTGTAGGTGCCATCCAGCATTCCGGATGCATGCGGCACTCGTGTGATCAGGCCTGTCTTCCGTTCCCGCGCCAGTGGGAACCAAGCTCGCGCCGGGTCCTGCTCAAGGATGCTGTAGATTATCTGCATCACCTGAGCATCGCGATATTCGACGGCCGCCGTCCCTTCTTCCTCCCATCCTATATCAGGGCCGATCGCAAACCCGTAGTGAAGTATTTTCCCCTCTTTCACTAGTTCGTCAAGCGTGTCGAACAACTCGTCGTCCTCTATAGCGTCCATCTTGGGGTTGTGGAGCTGATAGAGGTCAATGTAATCGGTATCGAGACGCCGTAGACTCTGCTCGCAGGCATATCGCACGAAACCCGGTGTCCACTTCTGTGGGCGTTCCTGGTGTCCTTCGCGGACGACATAAGTGTAGAAGTCATAGCCGAACTTGGTTCCGATGACGATGTCGTGCCGCTGCTGCTTCAAGGCCTTGGCGAGTATCTCCTCACCATAGCCTTCCCCGTATGTATCGCCTGTGTCGAAAAAGTTGACGCCGAGGTCGAAAGCCTGCCTGAGCAGATTAATGCCCTGCGGCTCTTCAATCTTGCCCCACCAGCTAGTTCCAACTGTCCACACTCCGAAGCCGACTTCGGAAACACTGAGGTCCGTATTACCAAGTTGTCTGTATTTCAAAGAACACTGCCTCTAAATTTGTGAATGGGTTATGTGAATTCAGGAGCGTCCGTCAGTCGAACTACGCTACAGGTGCTTTCGCATCCAATGCCTGGCGGATGACTCTCGCCTGTGCTTCGTATGAATCATCGTCTAACACTGGCGTCATATCGCCCAGTGGCACATTCTGACCTAACTCTACCCAGGACTTGCAGCCGCCGTATTCATCGAGGACGGTGAGCGACTGCGGTTGCCGCATGACATAAACGCGCAAGAGCGCGACAGTCAAGGGTTGCTTGGGACGCCAATGCAGGCGTTTGCTTGCGTAGTCGGTTGTCCATATGTGGTGTGGGGCTATGTTGTCCAGCAAATCCTGGTCGCTGACTTCAAACTTGTCGGTTACCTCGCACCAGTAATCAAATGTGATCTCACCTGGATTCCCATGCTCTAAAAGACTTTGCTCAAAGTCGTCGTGGCTTCCTGACTTTAAAAGGTCGCCGCGTTGGTGTTCGAATGTCGGATACAGCAGAAAAGCAGGATGCACGACACGAAACTCTTTGTCCTCTATGTGGATCCCGCCCTTACGGAGGATGAGAATCTGCTCGCCTTTGGCAAGCGCTTTGACTGCGACCGCCCACTCTTTCAGAGCTAGGCCGGAAGTGGTTGGTAGCGGCATTAGTGTAACACCTCTGAACTTGAAAGTAGTAATTTCACACGAGATTGTAGCGTAAGCTGAAATCGCAAAGGGAACAGATCGATAGTCCGTGAAACGACTGATCAGACGCCGAGTATTTCCGCGTTCAAGTCAAAGCGCGACTGATCGTTGCGCAGAAATTCCAAGAAGGCACTTTGGGCAGCAGACAAGTACTTATCATCGCGATAGAACACCGACAACTGCCTGTGGCACTCCCAACGGGACACCTGCAATACTTTAATCATGCCGGCGGCGACATCGGGTGTAACGGAGAATTCTGATAGGACGCCCAGACCTAAACCGGCCGCAACGGCGCGCTTAATGGCTTCATTGCTGCCTAGCTCCATGGTAACTTGAGGTTCTATATTGCGTGCGTTTAGAAGCACCTCAGCAGTTTTCCGGGTTGCTGAACCCGGCTCCCGCATAATGAAATCGTGCTTCCTTAATTCTCTGATGCTGATCTTTTCCTGTTGAGCCAAAGGATGATTAGGTGCCGATATGACAACAATGTTGTCCTGTATATACGGAAAAGATGCCAACCCTTTGATATTGACAGGAGACCCTGCCATTCCCAGATCGAGTTCATGGGCATATATCTGGTCGATGACCGACTGCGTGTTTGCAATGGTCATAGATACTTGGATGCCAGCGTGCTCTCTCCTGAACTTACCAATCAGCCAAGGCAAAATATACTCACCCGGTGTGGTTGACGAGCCAATGGTTAGCTTGCCTGAGTGAAGGCCTTGGATGTCCTGCACAACACTGTGCATCTCCTCAGCAAGGGCAAATATGCGCTGCGTGTAGCTGAAAACAGCTTCACCTGTTTCGGTTAGCCGTAATTCGCGCCGCATGCGATGCAGCAACGAAGTGCCTAGCGAGTTCTCAAGTTCGCGTACTTGAATTGACACCGCTGGCTGACTGATGGAAAGTTCCTGCGCTGCTTTGGAGAAGCTTTGCAGACGCGCCACCTTGAAGAAGATATAAAGCTGGTGGAAATTAGTTGAATTCATAAGTCAAAGGTTATAACCTTCATAAGCGTCTGTACAAGTCATTATACACTAACTTGAAGCATAGCGCATCGGCGGAATCCGTGACAGTGTCGCTATTTGCCTCACCTTTGTGCGCAATACTTTCCTAGAGCAGAATAGAGATTACTAATTGTTGAACAGAGCAATTCGCGCAGCACTCTTGAATGGTAGCCTTTACAGGGACCTAACCGATGAGCCACAGGAGATTTTCTACGCTCTGGGTATAGTTGTCGTGTCCGGTCTTGCTCTGGGATTGGGCCTGCAGAGCCAGCCTCCCGTCACGCTGCAGGAGTCACCTCCCTGGGTAATCCTTCTGCTTTCCGCTTACACTCGACTAGCCGGCTGGTTCATGTGGGCGGGAATTGTTTATATCGTAGGCACTAAGCTGTTAGGCGGGCAGGCTGGGTTTCGTCAAATTCTCAGAAGTCTCGGGATGACATTTGCGCCCGGAGCGTTTGCAGTGTTCGCTGGAATCCCGGTCGTGGGTATATTCTTTCTGTCCTTCTCAGCATTGTGGATGTTCCCCGCGGGTTGGGTTGCCATCCGTGAAACGCAGCAATTCGATTGGGTACGAGCATTCATTTGCGCCGCGCTTGGATGGCTAGTGGGCATTTTCGGGCTAATGGTGTTGTTTCTGCCGATACAGCCGGGCGTTTAAGTTCGAAGATTATACCTTGACATGCCTCTGCACAACTTCCCAACGCTCGGCCAGCAGGCTGCGTATATTGCGGGATGTGGCATCCTCTATTTCTTCGACTGACGTCTCTTGCAACTCAGCTAGACGTTCGGCTATGACGCGCGTATGGCGAGGTTCCGTCCAGTTTTCGCGCCTTGCCTTGAATGGGCTGTGGGGCAGCGTCTGTTTCAAGCACGATGTGATCGAGCGAAATAGCGGCTGCGACCTCTTGCAGGTATGTGTAGCGCAACAGCGGGCGTGCCAGTGAAATGTAGAAGCCTAAATCTATGGCGCGTTTGGCAGTGTTGAGATCACCTTGAAAGTAGTGCATCACGCCGCCGACTTCGAATGCCCGCTCCTCTCGCAGTATCCGAAATACTTCGTCGTGTGCCTCTCGGCTGTGGAAGACGATTGGGTAACGCAGTTCCCTTGCAAGCCGAATCTGCTCACGGAATGCAGTGTACTGCACGGCTCTGTCGGGCGCGCCTTCCATGAAGTCCAGCCCTATCTCGCTGATAACGAGCACTTTTTCGTTCGATACGGCGAGTTGTTTCAGCTGAGCGTAAGTTGCATCATCAAAAGGCTCTCTGATGTCCATTGGGTGAATGCCGACGCCAGAGAAGAAATCAGGGAACTTCGCAGACAGGGATATCGAGCGTTCTGAGGATGGGACGGTGGTTCCGGCAGAAATAACGAAGGCGACACCCGCGTCGCGTCCGCGCCCCAACACCTCAGAGACTTCTTCGTCTGAGTAGGAATCCAGATGTACATGGCAGTCTATAAGCATCTGATCACTTATCTCCGTGTATCCAATGTGTTAGTCTCACATTCGGCATTATACAAAACCCCGTTCAACAGGGTAACTTCCTGCTGCATAATCAGTAGATTTGAGCAGAGTTTCAAATTGTTTATTCGTGTCCAAATTGGGTTTTTGGCGCTCTTCATCTGCATGTTGCTGGGGGTATCGCTCATCGCATGCTCGGACGATGATGTTGCGCCTCCGCCCGCCGCAACGTCGCTTCCACCTAGCACTCCATCACCGCCGACTCCAGTACCCACGCCAATACCGGCACAGTCAGTTCCTGTGCCAGTATCTGGGTCGCGGAACGGATTCGGGACCAACGCCCACAGCCTCGGTTCACACCGCCGCCGCCGCACAGCGGTACCTACACTGGCGCCTTCAGTTCCCACACCTTCCATTACGCAGTCACCGGCGAGACCAGAAAGTGGGAGCGAAGACAATCGAGGGGGCACACTGAATCTTGTGAACCGCCAAGCGGTGCAGCATGAGGATGTGCATCGCGATGTTTCAGAGGCATTGGCGGCGTGGGGACCCGGAATTGCTTACAGCAGGTTGATGCGCTTTCAGAGTGGAGCTGATGTTGAACTGCCCAGTCTGGAATCGAGTGCGAGATTTGCAGCGGATGGACGATGGTTGACGGCACTACATTCGAGTTTGGACTGCGTGGGGATGTGATGTGGCAGGACTTGGCTCCGGTCAATGGGCGGAGTGTTGTGGCAGGTGACATATTGTACAGCTATGAGCGGCAGCGGTCGGAGGGGGCACCGAATGGCGCGCTGCTCCACATCGTGGATACGATAGCCGCGCCTGCGGAAAATCTGCTGCGAGTTACCCTTCTTGCCCCGGACGCTGACATTCTCGCGGCGCTTGCCGACGGGCACTCCAAGATTGTCGCGCGGGAAGCAGTTGAGCTTTCTGGCGACTTGCTTAATGGTCCCACGGTAGGCTCTGGGCCATGGGTCTTCGAGGAAGTGCACGAAGGAATGGCCTTTACATTCCGGCGCAATGAGAACTACTTCGAGGAGGGGGCGCCGCGGCTAGACCGGCTTCGCATACACACGATTCCTGACGGCAATACGGCGTACGCGGCCTTTCGGGTGAACAATGTGGATGTACTTCAGCTGCAGCCCGCGGAGTGGGACGAGTTCAGGCAACAGAAGCCGGACGCTTCTATGCTAGCATTCCAAGAGATTGGGCAGAGGGCTGGAAGTAGCATTCAAGGTCAGCAATCCTCCATTCGATGATGTGAGGGTGCGGAGCGCGGCAATGCTGGCGATGCGCCCTGATCGTGCAATCGAAGAGGTATGGGGTGGCGGCGCGTATCTGACGCAGGGGGTGCCGCTGGGCAGGGCGAGCTGGTACTTGGGTGAGGACGAGCTTTCGGGATACTTCGATGACCACTCGCGCGCTACGGCGCTGCTCGCAGAAGCGATGGATACACTGCCGGTACCAGTGTCGGTTCAAGTGGGGGACTTTGGCGCGGAGTATCGCATGCATGCGGAGCGGATTGCCGAGGAGATGGGAAGCGTGGGATTTGCGCCGGAGCTGGAGATTGTGGACCGGCGGCGGTTCGGGGAACAGGTGTGGTTTGGCGGGGAGTACGAGATGTTGTGGGGCCCATGGCGCCGGTGGCGTCGCCGAACGCATATATGCTGGCGGTGTTGAGCAGCGAGGGGGCGTGGAGTACGACAGAGCATAAGGATGAGGCGCTGGATGCGCTGATACTGGCGCAGGCGGGGGAGTATGAGCCGGAGGAGCGGCGGCGGCTTGTGGTGGAGGCGCAGCGGCTTGCGCTGGAGAATGCCTACCGGTTTATGCCGGCGGCGGCGGTGTCGCTGTGGGCCTGGTGGCCGAATGTGAAGGGGCTGGAGCCGAACTTCGCGGGGTCGGAGTATTCGCACTGGGCGCGGGTGTGGCTGGAGGAGTAGGGTGCGAGTTGGTCAGGCGTCCGATTCGTCGGTACCCTGGCTCTGGCTGCGGAGGAAGTTTTCGAGTTCCTGTACCATCGTTTCGGAGCTGGGGATTTCTTCGGTTGCGGTGCGGGCTTCGTCGTAGCGGCGTTCGAGGCGTCGGACGTAGCTGCTGACGTCGGGCTGCTTGGCGATGACCTTATCGACCTCTTCCTGATAGGTGTTGCCGGCGATGTACAATTCTTCTAGGTCAATGTCTATGTCGATGAGGCTGCGGAGACGGGTGAGCAGGGCGTGGCTGACCTTTGGGTCGGGGGATGTGTTGACATAGTGCGGGCAGTGTCCCCAGATGCTTGCCTGTGACATGCCTGACTGAGTGCAGGCGTCCATGAAGGCGGTGTGTATGCCGGTGGGTCCCTGGTAGCCGGAGTTCTTGATGCCGAGCCATTCGGCTTTCTGCGTTAGTTCGATCGAGCTTGCTCTGCCCGTTACGCGGGGTTCGCGGGTGTGGGGCACGGCGTCCAGCAGGGCGCCCAATGACACGATCAGATCGACTTCGTGTCGTTGCGCCATGCTCGTCAGGATGTGGGAGTAGGTCCGCCACTTGAGGTTGGGTTCGGTGCCGATGAATATCAGCAGGGAGCGGGACTCGTCTCGGGCTGATAGTAGTAGAGGTCGTTCTGGGGCCAGCGCGTGGTTCGCTCGCCGCGCCGATTGACGCGGGAATGAGGTCGGACGTGAGTGAAGTCGTAGAACTCTTCGGGGTCTATTTCGGCGAATTTTGTTGCGCGCAACTTACGGACGAGGAAGCGCAATGCCCTGGTTGCGGCTTCGGCGGCATCGGGCCAGCCGGCGAAGGCGACGAGCATCGTGGGCAGTTTACCCTGCGGAATTTCGTGTTCGATCAAGCCGTCCATAAGCATATCCTTGCCAGTGATGTCTTGTATTTTACATCAATAGCAGGGGCATGCCAAACGAGGAGTCAGCATTTAGTGGTCGGCGATCAGCCGTCAGTTGTCA
This sequence comes from Geodia barretti, assembly GCA_030341885.1. Taxonomy (NCBI): domain Eukaryota; kingdom Metazoa; phylum Porifera; class Demospongiae; order Tetractinellida; family Geodiidae; genus Geodia; species Geodia barretti. Next base: position 30,971 of record CASHTH010004210.1, read on the forward strand.
GACCGGGGCTAACATTGATGCACATGATAGATAGGATGGTAGGGATTTATCACCCCCATCCTAACCTTCCCCCGTCAAGGGGGAAGGGACTTTATTCTTGCCCTCACCCTAGCCCTCTCCCTCAGGGAGAGGGGACTTTGAGGTTATGGGCTGCGGATGGTGGGATTTTTGCGCTTGGCGGCGAGTGGGTTGGGGAGGATGGGGGTGTTGTGGGCGGCGGCGGCATCGGCGAGCTTCTTGAGAGGGTCTGATTTGGCTTTCTGCGTGGGGATGCCTGAGAAATCTGCGATTTCTTCTTCGGTAAGCCGTGTTCGCGTCTGTCTTCTTTGTCGAACTTTGCCTGCTCTTCGGGGTTTAGGGGTTCGAAGTAGTAGTCGATTGTGGGGTCGGGGTCGTTGGGGCCGTAGTCGTAGATGTTCTTTTCTGGTTGTCGTCTATGCGGCGGTACTTTGCCTCTGCTCGGAGGGCTGCCGCTCGTCGCCCCTGTCCATCGCTTCCTTGAACTCTTTGATGATTGATTTGCGGTCGGCGGTGGGTTCGTTCTCTGATTTACTCAGGGGCAGGGTCTTCGGTGGGGTTGGGATGGACGGGGATTGGTTTCTATTGCCCTCACCCCAACCCTCTCCCTGAGGGGAGAGGGGAGCTTTGTGTGGCTGGCGCCTGTCTTGGCTGGCTGCGGTCTCAGATCCTGCTTTCGGAGGATGGTAGAAGATGGACGGTCTCTTGGAACGAAGAGGCTTTGAGTTCGTCTCGGTCTTCTTCTTCTCTCATCTCTTGGCTATGGCTTCGTAGTCGGTGTCGTCGTAGTTGTCGTAGTCGTCGATGGTGGTTGAGAGGCCGGCCTGGGTCTTCTTCTGGCCTATGGAGAGACGCGGGGATTCCTTGTCGCGCCAGTAGTCCTGAGGTGCTTAGGCTTGATGTTGTCGTAGTTGGTGTCCCAGCCACGGCGCAGAAGCTCCTGTGCCGCTGACATACGGTGATGGATGGTGAACTCTAGGTCAGGGTCGGGGTCAGACATTACTTCGAGCAGGAAGCGGACGGTGTCTGTGCCGCGCTCGCTGTACTCGCGCATTCGCTCTGGCGAGGTCTGTGTGCAGGGTGTCGTAGGCGTTTGCTTCGTCGTTGGTGTCTGACTGCTTGCGGCGTGAGCCGAGGTCGCCGAAGCCGCGACGCAGGAGTTCTCTTGCGGCTGCCATGCGGTCTGCGGGCTTGATGCGGAACTTCTGGGGTGAAGGGCCTGTCCCTGCCGGTCATGATGTGAATGAGAAACTCTACGAGGGTGTGACCTTCGGCGGTCTCGTGGCGGATGAGGTGGGCTATTTGGTAGTTGAGGATGTCGAGGTGGGTTACGGGGCTGACATATCTCTTCTCCCCTCACCCAGCCTCTCCCCTGTGGGAGAGGGGACTTTGGACGGGGGTTTCGTCGCCGCCCTGCCCTCTGGATTCCCGCCTGCGCGGGAAAGACGGTCAGAGGTGGTTTCGCAGTCGTGTCGGGGAAGCCGTACTTGATGAGGTGCTTTGTTGCTTCCATTCGGTGGCAGACTTTGACGCCGGGTGTTTCGCCTTGCATTGTGTCGACAAGGAACTTGGCGATGGCGTGTCCCTCCTCGGTGAGGTGACGATGTTTCTGTTGTAGTTTGGTCGGGATGCACATAGGCGTTAGTCTTCAGCTATCAGTTCGCAGTTGTCAGTGATATGATTCGATGGGCTTATAGCGAATATACGTTCGTTGCCTTAGTCTCTATTATGCGTACGAATGTTTGGCTTGTCAAGAGGGAAATCTGGTGAATCTTACCGTTGGCTTGTGCTGTGGCTTTGCGGAATGTGCGGTCTGTGGGGCGAACTGTTCGTCGTAAGTCGCTTGTACAGATCGCATCTTACTAGGAGTACTTCGTGACTTCCTGAGTCAACTAGCTTGCCTTCGTCGAGGACGATGACGGAGTCGGCGTTGAGGATTGTGGACAGGCGGTGGGCTATGACGATTGTGGTGGCGTTCTGGAGCAGCGTGCTTTCGAGGGCGTCCTTGATCGCGCGCTCGGTGATGGAGTCAAGGGAGGATGTGGGTTCGTCCAGAATAACTACGCTAGGCTGCTTGAGGATGACCCTGGCGATAGCGAGCCTCTGCCTTTCGCCACCGGAGAGCCTGTAACCGAATTGCCCAACCACAGTTTCATACCCGTTGGGAAGACTGACCAACAGGTCGTGGAGCTGGGCGGCCTTACAGGCGTTTACCATTTCATTCTCCGTCGCGTGGGGTCTGGCTATAAGGAGATTCTCTTTGACGGTAGTGTTAAAGACGGCGCTGTCCTGGGGCACTAGGCTCATGTGCTGCCTCAGCGAAGACAGCTTAATCGAGCGCAGGTCCTGCCCATCTATTTCCACGGTGCCGGTTGTGGGGTCATAGAGCCTCAGAATCAAATGCGATAGGGTTGTTTTGCCAGCTCCGCTTTTGCCGACGATTGCCGTCATCTTGCCGGGTTGAAACTCCAGCGATAATCCGGATATCACCGGACTGCCGGCATCGTACTTAACGGTCGCATTTTTCAGCGAAATAAGCCCGCCCACAGATTCCAGTTCCTCCGCGTTGATTGAGTCGTGGACTTCCGGCTCAAGGTCGACCCATTCGAAAATCCTTCTGAGATGAACGCCTTTGGCGGCAAATGCAGCCTGAAAAGATGCCAAGAAGGCAAGGGGACCTACAGTGCGCGCCCAGAGAGCCATAAAGGCGATGAGAACGCCTAGTGTCAATGAGCCATCCATTACGCCAAGCCCGCCGTAAAGGTAAATTATCCCGGAACCGATTAATGGGAGTACAGCGCCGACTGTTGACATCGACGCGCTTGCCATGCCCTCCCTAGCCCAAATGCTGTGAAGTTTGGAGGTAATTTCAGAGAACCTACGGCTGTCCGTCGTCTTATCGTATCCCACGCCGTTGAGCAGAATAGAGCCATCAATGTCCAGCCGGTCGCTGATGAATGATGAATTTTCGTCATACCACTGGGTCACTCCGTGGGCTAACCGCTCCCTCCATCTGCTGACGATGAAGCCTATACCGAAAATGAGCGGCAGGAATCCCAAGATCAGGAGGCTAAGCTCCCAGTTCCAGAGGAACATGAACACGAGAGTGACAGCTATCAGCAGGACCGAGCTTGCTATGTCAACGAGTGCATCTCTCACTACCCACTGAACTTCGCTAACGTCGTTCCACACTCTTGAGTTGACTGTTCCTCGATCGTTGTGGACAAAAAACCTGTATGACTGGCTCTGGATAGCGTTAAAAAGGGCTATCCGCACGTCTCGTGTTACGCCATTGGTGGCACGCTCAAGGCAGTACGACTCGACGATTCCGAAGACAATAATCAATGCTCCCGCACCAAGGACTGCGAGAGTCAGGCGAACTAGAAGGCCAGCGTCCTGATTGGGGATGGCCTTGTCAATCAGAACACTTACGACAAATGGCGGCAGCATCCAGAGCAGGGATAGGCTGAGCGACGACACAAGCCGATGGCAAGCCAAGGCCACTGGGATTTCAGGTATGGAAAGAGCCTTCGAAGAGTGCTAATAGTCGATGGGTTGTATGTGGGGTGATTAATAGTAGTCTCCTTGGTGTAGACATAAATTGGATAGTTGTGGACAGATGGGTATTGCGCATTTGAAATGCCTCCTGGTTAGGTTCTTGGTGGTTTCGATACCGATTAGAGGGGATGATTATCGCCGGAACCGATGCCTGCGGTTCGGGTGAAGGAATAGTACGGGGCGCGTGTTATAATCGTCGCGTTGTGGTGTGGGCGTTAGTTCTATACAGATATTGTAGCAAGCATGAGGAATGAGGGGTGCCGCAGTTATGAGTGAGAAGATTGTGGGAATTTCGATTCCGGCTCCGGATGCCAAGTCGATTATTGACTCGGTCGTAGAGGCGGAGAGTGTGGGGGTGAAGGCGGCGTGGCTGACGTCGGGCGGCGACGCGGGTGATGCGCTGACGGCGCTGGCGGTCGCGGGTGCGCGAACGGATGCGATAAAGCTGGGCACTCGATTATGCAGACGTGGTCGCGGCATCCGATAACGGCGGCGCGACAGGCGCAGACGATTGACGCGGTTGCGCCGGGACGCCTGCGGCTTGGCGTGGGGCCGGGGCACTTGCAGGCGATGCAGGAGACCTTTGGGGCGGGCTTTGAGGCGCCGTTGGGTCATCTGACTGAGTATGTGAGGGTGCTGAAGGGGCTGCTGGAAGAAGGCGAGATAGATTTCAGGGGAGCAGATCGTTGCGAAGGCGTCGCTGCCCGCGCCGACGAATGTTGCGGTGATGGCGTCTGCGCTGAGGCCACGCTCGTTCGAGATGTGCGGCGTGGAGGGTATTGGCGCGATAAGCTGGGTGTGCCCGCATCCGTATGTACGTGATACGGCGTTGCCCTGCGATGAGGGCTGCTGCCGAGGGCGCGGGCGGTGATACGCCGCCGCTGGTGGTGCATGCGCCGGTGTGCGTTACGGATGATCTTGCGGCGGCGCGGCAAGGAGTGAGGGAGCAACTAGGGGTACTTCCCGTATAACCCGTTCTATGCTCGGATGTTCGAGGCCGCCGGGTTCGCGGGATCGGAGGAGAGCGGGTGGACGGACGAGATGCTGGATTCGGTGCTGCTTGCGGGTGATGAGGAGACGGTCGCACTGAAGATTCGCGAGATGTTCGAGTGGGGCGCTGACGAGGTGCTGGCGAGCATTGTGACGGTTGGGGATTCTGAGGAATCGCGGATGCGAACGATGCGGCTGCTTGCTGAGGCCTGAGTGTGCTGACTCGATTGAAACGATGCGAGGGATGATCAGGGGAGGGAGTGACTAGCTGAGATTGTTCTTCGGTAGAGTCAGTACGAACTCGGCCAAAAGGAGACATCAGCTTGAGCGAGAGATTGAAGATTGATAGGGTGCGGTTTGCGGAGGTGAAGGCATCGGAGGCGACGACCTGGACGTTCGTGGAGGTGTATGACGGGGAGGGAACGGTCGCGACTGCGGAGATTACATGCGGCGGGAATACTGCGGAGGCGGTGCGGCTGACGTCGGAGCTCGTGGGACGCCTGAGGGGACGCGAGATCGCTGATGAGGGGGATGTGGAAGGGATGCTTGGGCTTGCGGTGTCGGATATGCAGGCGAATATGGCGCTGGCGACGGCGGTGAGCGGGCTGCGAACTGCTGTGAGCGACTTGCGGGCGCAGAGGCGGGGCATAACGCTGACGGAGGAGCTTGGTGGGACGCCGCAGGAGAGCGTGCTGCTGTACGCGAATATCAACAGGCACTTGCTGACGCGGGACAGGTCGCCGGCGTCGTTCGGCAGGGCGGCAGAGCTGGCGGTGTCACGGGGGTTCGGGATCGTGAAGTGCGCGCCGTTCGACGGGGTGGGGCCGCCTTCGACAAGGGGCGAGATACTTGATGTGGCGCGAGTGGGGATCGAGCGTGTGGCTGCTGTGAGGGCGGCGGTGGGCGATGATGTTACGGTGCTGGTGGACTGCCACAGCAGGTTCGAGCGGCATACTGCGCCGTTGGTGGCGGAGCAGCTTGCGAAGTCGAATATCGGGTGGTTCGAGGAGCCGGTGGAGCCGACGAAGGATGCTGAGGGGCTGGCTGCGATTGCGCGAGAGGTGTCGATGATAACCGCGGGCGGCGAGTCGGGGTATGGGCGCGAGTTTCTTCAGGGCAATTGTGGAATGCGGCGCGCTGAATGTGGTTATGCCGGATGTGAAGTATTGCGGCGGGCTGGCGGAGGCAAGGGCTGCGGGAATCGCGGCTATGGATGCGGGCGGCGATGTGTCGCTGCACAGTCCGTCGGGGCCGGTGTCGCTGATTGGGGGCGGGCATGCGACGGCGGCGATGCCGGGGGCGATACATCTGGAGCATGCGGTGTATGAGGCGGACTGGCGGGCGGAGCTGGTGCTGCCGCATGAGCGGGTTGAGGGTGGAAGGCTGTGGATGCCGGATGGCGCGGGATTGGGGGCTGTGCTGAATGAGGCGGTTGTGGAGAGGTATGGGCGGTTCTGGGAGGTGTAGGGGTACTGGTGCTGAAACTCTTCTGCAGTCGTTAGTAATGTTTCGGCTGATATAGTCGCTAGGACTGCTCTAAGGAGAACACCATGAACGTCGGGTTTATTGGACTCGGTAATATCGGGAAGCCTATGGCGATGAATGTCGTGAACGCGGGGCACCGGACTAAGGTGCATGATGTGCGACCGGAGGCGGCGACAGACCTGCTGGAGGCGGGGGCGGTGTGGGCAGAGACGCCGGCGGATGCGGCCCGTGGGAGTGATGTGGTTATGGGATCGCTGCCGGGTCCACTGGAGGTCGAGGCGGTGGTGAATGGAGATCAGGGTGTGCTCGATGGCGCTGCGGAGGGCTCTGTGTATATCGACCTGGCGACGAACTCGCCGAGCACCGTCCGTAAGCTGCACCAGATCTGCGCCGAGAGGGGTGTCGCATATATTGACGCACCCGTCAGCAAGGGTCCGGACCGACGCCGCGGACCTGGGTATGCTGACGGTGATGGTGGGGGGCGATCCGGACACGCTTGAACGGGTTCGGCCTGTGCTGAATGCCATCGCAGACCCGAGTCGCATCTTCTACTGCGGTCCTGTCGGGTCGGGAGCCATCTGCAAGCTGTGCAACAACCTCGTCAGCCACACCACCTTTAGCGTGCTGGCGGAGGCGCTTACAATAGGTCTTAAGGCCGGTGTGCCCCTAGAGACGCTATCGGCGGTCATGGCCGCCGGGCTCGGCATCCAGCCCCAAGATCGGCCGGTTCGAGTCGGTTTTTCGATCGGGACTTCGATCCGGCCGGTTTCGCGTTCGTGAGATCGGATGCGAAGGATGTTCGGCTCGCAACCGAGCTTGCCCGCGAGGTGGATGTTCCGGCGGATATCGCGGCAGCGGTCGATCAGAAGTATGTTGCCGCGGTTGCCGCGGGAATTGGTCATCTTGGCGGGTCGGCGATTGTGCAGGTGCAGGAGGAACGGGCACGGGTGGAGTTGCGGCGGGAGAGTGGGGGCGTGTCCGGGCGCTAGGACGACAACACGACGACAGCGGCGGCGACTGGCTCTCGGCGTGGCGGTTACAGCAAAGGCGCGCTCGATGGTTCTTCCCGTTTGACTGCATCGTGCGCCTGAAGTACCATCCAACCCGAACACTTACCACATTACAAGGAGGCGCTGGCATGGGCACGATAATCGGTGAAGGCGATTTCAGGTACGAGCACATAATTGACTGGCACAAGATGCCGGAGGGCGCGAGGCTTATCGAGACGCCGGGCGTGGCGGTGGACTCACAGGACGATGTTTACGCATTCAGTCGGAATCCGGACTACCCGGTTATGGTATTCGGACAGGACGGCGCCTTCGTCCGCGGATTCGGGAAGGGCATATTTGGCAACCGCACGCACGGCATATACGTCGGTCCCGAGGACACCATCTACTGTGTGGACGACGGCATACACACTATCACCAAATTCACCCGCGAGGGCGAACTGCTTATGACCATCGGCACGTCGGGCGTGTCCTCCGAAATATGGAAGGGAGAGCCGTTTAACAGGCCCACTCACGCCGCGGTGTCTAGGAAGACCGGCCACATATACATTTCGGACGGCTACGGCAACTTCAACGTCCACAAGTACACGGGCGAAGGCGAGTATGTCAAAAGCTGGGGCGGCCCCGGCATCGATCCGGGCGAGTTCCTGCGCCCACACAATATCGCGGTGGACAACGATGACCGCGTGCTGGTCGCGGACCGCGAGGCGCACCGGATACAGGTCTTCGACGCAGACGGAAACGTACTGGACGTTTGGAACAATATACATATGCCTAACGGCATGACCATCGGGCCGGACGACAATATATACGTGGGTGAACTACCTGGCGCGACCCAGGCCGACCCGACGCCGCCTCGACATGGACATCGCGTGACTATCTACGACAACAGCGGCAGACGACTTGCACTGCTCGGCGCGGATGACGAAGGCGAGGAGTCCGGCGCGTTCATAGCTCCGCACGGCATGGGAGTTGACAGCCACGGCAATATATACGTCGGCGAGGTCTCCTACACCATCCGCGGCAGCCGCATGGACCCGCCCAAAGAACTCCGCAGCTTCACCAAGCTCGCCAAGGTCAGTCAGGCAAGCATCTAACCGGCCGTCTAAATACGGTGGTTCTCGTAGCAAGCGGGGCTGTCGCCGCGGTCGGTGTTTGTCATCCTACTATCCTTGAACGCGTGTAAGTCGTACCAAGAAGTTGCTTGCATTCGGATTGATGAGTCGACCTGCATCGACCACGCTGGCGAGTACCCATCCCGCCGCGCTCGGCGTCCACTCCGGCAGGGTGACGAACGCGCCCGCATCCGAGTGTGGAGCAATAGGGTGATATGGTCTCGTCTCCACGGGTATGCTGACCATGTGTTTCCCAGATGCAGGGGCGAATGTGCCTTCTACCCTCATAGATGACAGCGCAAGTGTCGGAGGGCGGACTGTGATGAACCGCCATGAGCTTGAGGAGTTTCTGGGCCGCAATCTAGGCAGGCGGCGCAATGGCTTACTCGGCAGAATGTTTGGGTAGACGTAGGGGCAGACTTACAGCCAGCCCCTTATTCTAGCTAGTCGATGTTGCCGCCGAGGACGTCGATGGCGAGGGCTAGCATTATCTCGGTGCCGCTGATTAGGCTGTTGATGCCGATGGACTCGTCGGTGCCGTGGGCGCGGGTTAGTAGGACAGGGCTTTCTCTATCTCCGCTGTCAATTCGATGGGAATGAAGCACGCGGCCGGATATAGGTAGTCTTCAGAAGACTCGTCTATGACTCGAACCAATTGGTGCTTCGCTGCGGTTGTATCTGGCAGAACACGATAGATTTTGCCCACTTCCAGCGCGGCAGGGTAGTCGTCGTTGTTAATGCAGACGGCATACGTCTTGAGTGTCGTTCTCATTGATGTGTACAGAATCTAGTCTGATGTCGTCCTTCCCGATACTGTGGCTTCAAGACTCAACGCCATCTGGATTCCTGCTTCCGCAGGAATGACGGGAGATATCAGGAATGACAGGGCGCGTTAGTCGCTTTTGCCGTTGAGGACGTCGATGGCCAGGGCTAGCATTATTTTTGTTCCGCTGATGAGGCTGCTGATGCCGATGGATTCGTCGGTGCCGTGGGCGCGGCTGAGCATGGGGTCGTCGTCGGGGTGGGAGCCGTTGAAGCCGTAGGTTACTGTGCCGAGGGGTCGGGTGAAGCGGGAGTCGGTGAAGCCGGTGCTGATGGCGGGTACCCACTGGATGTCGTCTATGCCGAGCGCGGCTGCTGTTGCTCTCTGGACGCTCCTGCCGAGGTCGGTGTCGAATGAGGACGAGTTGGGGACTGCCATGTAGTCGATTTCGTAGGTGGTGTTGGGGATGCCCTCCAGGATGGAATCCAACTGCTCTCGCAGGTAGTCGTCGCTCTGGTGTGGGAGCGTGCGGACGTCACAGGTGAGTCGGATGGTCTCGGGGACGCTGTTGGACTTGATGCCGCCGCTAATCATGGTGGGGGTGAGTGTCATGCGTGATAGGGCGCGCATCATGGAGGCGAAGCGCGGGTTCTCCGGCTCGATTTCGGCGATGATTTCGTCCACGTTTGCGGCTGAGGGCTTGTGCTCGATGGCGAAGACAGAAAGATGATCGAATAGGCTGGTGGATGTGTCGCGCTCCGGCTCGTATGCCTCGATGCGCTGCAAGACGCGTTGCAGCGTGTACAGGGCGTTCGTGCCCTGCCATGGGACGGATGCGTGGGAGCTGACGCCTTTAACCTCGATTTCGACTTGCAGGCGTCCTTTTTCGCCTGTGCCGAGCAGGTATGTGAGGCCGCTGGGAGAGTCGATTGGCGTGCCGCCGCCTTCGTTGACCGCGAAGGGCGCGCGGATTTTGTCAGGGTGGTTTCCGCGAGCCAGCCGAAACCGTAGCGACCGCCGTGCTCTTCATCGGCACCGGAGCAGAAGATCAGGCTGTCTTCGAGCTGGATTCCGTTGCGAATTAGGAGGCGCATGGCATACAACTGGGCGGTAAGCAGCCCCTTGCAGTCGGATGCGCCGCGCCCATAGATGCGTCCGTCGGCGATGGTCGCGCTGAAGGGTGGGAATCGCCACTTCTCTTCCTCTTCGACCGGGACGACATCGGTGTGGGACATGAACATGAGGCCGGCATCGGAGTTGCTGCCTTCGATACGGGCGATGATGTTGCCTCGCTCGGGAGTGCGTCCAAGGATTTCGGACTCGATGCCGTCTTCTGCGAGCCAGTCGCGGATGTACTCGCATACTGGGGTTTCGTCGCCTGTGGGCATGAAACCGGTATTGACGGACGGGATGCGTACGAGTGTTTGTTCGAGGGCGATTATCTCGTCACGCTGGGCGTCAACCTGGGTGAATAGTTCTTCGAGAGTGGGCATTGGTAGTTCCTCCAGAGAGAGTGTCAGTTTGTAGTTGGTCAGTCAGATGAGGGCTAACATTGATTCACAGGATTGACAGGATACGCGTGGTTAGGCGTCGAAGATACAGGTTGCCATGAGGAGGGCGGCGATGCTCTTGGCGTCCTGGATTTCGCCGAGTCTTATGAGCTGAGGAATGCGGGATAGAGGGACTTTTTCGACCTGGATATCTTCGTCGTCGTCTGCCTGCAGGCTGCGCGGCACGAGGTCTTTGGCCAGATAGGCGTACATGAATTCGGTGCAGAAGCCTGGGGACGACCAGAAGCCGCCGAGGATGCGGAGGTTGCGGGACGCGTAGCCTATCTCTTCGGCGAGTTCGCGCTGGGCGCAGTCGTCGGGGTCTTCGCCTTCCTCGATCAGACCTGCGGGGGCTTCGAGAAGAGACTGGCCCGCTGCGTAGCGGTACTGGCGCACGAGCAGCACATTGTCATCGGCGTCTATGGGCGCGATGACGACGGCATTGGCATGGTCAACGACCTCACGGACGGACTTCGTGCCGCTTCGCATGAGTATATCGTCAACGCGGACCTTGATGATTTTGCCGTCGTAGATTTCGCGGGAGGCTATCTGCTCTTCTGGCTGCATCGAGTTTGCCTTTCAGACTTTGTACTCAGGACTAGCTATCGGCCGGGTTGTAGGTTGGAGTGTCCATGCCGAGTGTTCGACGGGTGAGGGCGGCGTAGAACGCGGTGGGAGCAGTGACGACGCAGGAAGCGCGTGGTGTAGGGACTTCTTCGTATGGAAACGCGGTCTTCGCCATGGAGCAGGGTATCGGTGAACCCGTCCACACTTAACAGGGCTTCGTGCTTGTCGCTTGCCTGAAGCTCAAGCTCGGTGTAGTCGGGCAGGATCAGCCACTGCGGAGTCCGGTGTGGGCTGCTACGGGCTGAATGAGCATCGCCATGGTTTCAGGGTACATGATGGGACCGCCGGCGGAGAGGGCGTAGCCGGTGCTGCCGGTGGCGGTGGAGACGATTACGGCGTCTGCGCGATAGCTTGTGAGGATGACGCCGTCGATGGTGGCAACGATGTCGAGCAGTCTGGCGGAGCCGCCCCTGCCGACTACGACGTCGTTGAGGGCGTGAAGATTCAAGTAGGGCTCCTGCTCGTCGCCGTGCCGTACGTTGACTTCGAGCATCATGCGCTCTTCAAGGCGGGCGCTGCCGTTGAGGTAGGCTGGAAGTTCCTCTATGGCTTCGTGAACCTGCAATTCTGCCATGAAGCCGATCCTGCCCATGTTGATGCCCACGAGAGGTATGCCGTATTCGGCGATAGTGCGGACGACACGGAGGATTGTGCCGTCTCCGCCTGCCATGACTATGAGGCGAGTGTCGAGCAACTCTGAACGCATTGCGTCGAGATTTGCCGCAGGGCTCATCCAGCATTCATCGCCGAGGTTGAGCGAGCGCATGACGGCTTCGGTCATCTGCAAAGCGGTGGGATGCTGCGCGTTGTACACGAAGCCAATTAGACTGGATGAGGTCATACTATTAAACCTGACATGGATGAACAGGATAGGGAGATCGTCTTCTCATTGCCATCCTAACCTTATGTCCATTTTCAGGGAAAGAGATCTGTTGGCGCAAGTTATGACAGTAGGGCGCCGGCGGCGGATCGGGCGAGGTTGAGGAGAGGCGTGGGGTATATGCCGAAGATGAGTGTGCCGATGAAGCCAATGGCGACCGCGAGCTGCATGGGCAGGCCGAACGCTACGCGCTCCTCGGAGGTGGGTTCTGAAAGGAACATCGCCTTGACTACGCGGAGGTAGTAGTAGGCTGATACGACGCTGTTGACCACGCCGATGACTACGAGCCATTCGAGGTTTGCTTCGACTGCCGCGCCGAAGAGGTAGATTTTTGCCCAAAAGCCGACTGCCGGGGGTATGCCGGTTAGGGAGATCATGGAGAGCGTCAGGACCGTCGCGAGGATGGGCGCTCGGCGCGCCATTCCGGCGTAGTCGTCAATCCGGTCACTGTTTATCCTGTTGGAGATGGCTATGATTACGGAGAACGCCGCGAGGTTTGTCGCCGCGAAGCCTCCGAGATAGAAGAGGACACCGGATGGTCCCTATTGACGACTCGGCGCCGGGCGTGCGCGTTGCGACTGCGGCGAGACCGACGAGAATGTAGCCCGCGTGCGCGATTGTGCTGTATCCCATCATGCGCTTGATGTTGTCTTGACGGATGGCGACCAAGTTGCCAATCGTCATCGAGAGGGCGCTGAGGACGGCAAATGTCGCACTCCAGTCGAGGCTGAGCGTGTCAGCTGGGAAGGCGATGTAGAAGACGCGGAGGATGACCGCGAAGCCTGCTGCCTTGCTTGCCACGGAGAGGAAGGCCGTGATAGGTGTGGGGGAGCCTTCGTACACGTCGGGCGCCCACATCTGGAAGGGGACGCTGGCGATTTTGAAGCCGAAGCCTGCAATCATCAGGACTATGCCGAACAGCAGGGCGTTGCTGCCGAACGGAGTGCCGCCGCTGAGTTCCATGCCGCCAATTTGCTGCGCGATCTCGGGCAGCGAAGTGGTGCCGGTGAAGCCGTACACGATGACCATGCCGTAGAGCAGGATCGCGGAGCTGATTGCGCTGAGGATTAGGAACTTCATCCCGGATTCTGTGGAGCGGGGTTTCGCATGAATGCTGCCAGCGCGGCGATAGGCAGCGCGGTGAGTTCGAGGATATGTAGATGGTAATGAGTTCGGTCGTGGATGCGAGCAGCATCATGCCGGTCGTGGCGAAGAGCACGAGGGCGTAGTATTCCGCCTGGAAGCGTTCGAACTTCTTCACGTAGTCGGTGGAGGACAGGATGACAACGCCTGCGGCGGCGATGAGCAGGAACTTGAAGAAGAGGCTGAACTTGTCAACAACGAGCGTGTTGAACATGCCGTGCATCTGCATTGTGTCGCCGGCAGACAGGTCGAACCATAGCATCAGGCTGAATACGAGGGGCACGGCGAGGCCGAGCACTGCCAGAATTGGCAGCACGGTCTTTTTTCTGACGACCAGATCCACCAGCACCAGAATGGCTGCGAGTGCAGCCAGGCTGATCTCCGGCGCTAACAGGTATAGGTCATGAGATGACATCCGGTACTCCGTCGTATTTCGGTGTTATTTGATAGATTCTGTTGATATTTTGTCGCCGCTTATCGTTTCTTTTGTCATGAAATCTAATGTAAAACTGGTTCAGTACGGCGATTTTAGATTTCGCACTGCGTTCGGTATGACGGTAAATAGCGTTAGCGCAGACGCGCCTGCGCCACTTGTTCAAGGGATTGCGCTATGGGCTCGACGCCGCTTGAGAATACATCAGATATAAACGATGGGAAGATGCCCACTGCGATGATGGCGATTAAGAGCAGGGCTATGGGGACATACTGGATCCCCGACACATCAGTAATGTCTGAGAAGCGCTCCTTGATGGGGCCGAACATCACGCGCTGGATAGTCCATAGGATGTAGCCCGCGGCGAGCACGACGCCGAAAGCGGCGATCGCGGTTGGGATAGCCCATACCTTGAACGCGCCGAGGAATATGAGCAGTTCGGCGACGAAGCCGCTTGTGCCGGGCAAGCCGAGTGAAGCCAATCCCGCGACGAGCAGCGCGACGGCAAGGAAAGGCATGCGCTTTGCGAGTCCGCCGAGGTCTGGGATGTAACGGGTGTGCGCCTTGTCGTACACCATGCCGACAAGCAGGAATAGCAAGCCGGTGATAGTGCCGTGCGTGAACATCTGCATCGCGGCGCCGGTAAGGCCAAGCGGCGAGACCGCGCCGTTCACGCCGACAACGGACGCCAAGCCGATCATGATGAATCCCATGTGGCTGATGCTGCTGAATGCGATGAGGCGCTTGAGGTCGGTCTGTCGCATGACGACGATTGCGCCGTAAATGACGTTGATGACGCCCGCGGCTACGAGCAGCCATGCGACATCCTGAGCCACTTCGGGGAACATGCTAATCGAGACGCGGAACATACCGTAGGCGCCCATCTTTAGGAGGACGCCGGCCAGGATGACGCTACCGGCTGTGGGCGCGTCGGTGTGAGCGTCGGGCAGCCATGTGTGCAGGGGCCAGAGCGGGAGCTTGATCGCGAAGCCGATGAACAGGAGCGCGAAGACGACGCCTGCGGGCAGCAACAAGTTAGCTCCGCGTATGGCGTCGGGGAGCTTGGTCATGTCGAATGTGCCGGTTGAGAAGAATAGCACCAGGATTCCGACAAGCATGAACGCGCTGCCGAGGATGGTGAATATCAGGAACTTCATCGCAGAGTATTCGCGCTTGCTCTTGGGGTCGCTGCCCCAGATGGCGATGAGGAAGAACATGGGGATCAGCTCAAGCTCCCAGAAGAGGAAGAAGAGCAGGAAGTCGAGTGATGTGAAGACGCCCATGACGCCGGTCTGGAGGGCGAGCAGCCAGATGAAATACTCGCGGACGCGCAGCTGGATGTGCCAAGAGGCTAGAACGGCTACGAGGCCGAGCAAGCCTGTGAGCAGGACAAGCGGCGCGCTGAGGCCGTCGATGCCGAGCAGGTATTGGACAGCGAAGCCGTCGTCGCCCAGGCCGGGAATCCAGTTGGAGAAGCGGTCAACGAGCTGTATGCCGCCCGCGCTCGTGTTGTATGCCGCGAAGGCTATGATGGCGAGCACGAAGTCGATGACGGCGATTGCCACCGCGAAGATGCGGGCTTGGTTGTAATTTCTGAGCACAAGCGCGATGACTATCGCTCCTGCGATTGGCAGGAAGACTATCGCACTTAGCAGACCTGTGAATTCCAAGCTTTACTCCTGGTTATTAAAATTGAAATCGTTACTGTGAAAAGCAACTTTGAACTGATCCGTCCTTCGACAATCTCAGGATGAACGGGGTTTCTTTGTCCCATTGCTAGATTGAGAACGCAACTAACTTTGTTGTGAATTGATTTTCCGATCAGGGATTTTAGATTCCTCGCTTCACTTGGAATGACAGATGGGTTTTGATTAGCCCAAGAATAGGAAAATGGCGAATATGATCAATATGCCAACGGATATGCTCATGCCGTAGGCTTGCAGTTGTCCTGTTTGCACCTGGCGGATGGCGGTGCCGGTGTTGGCGCCGAGCCAGCCGCAGAAATTGGCGATTTTGTCCACGACGGACTTGTCAACCCAGTCCAACGCATAGGCGATGCCTTTGTAGAAGACTCCCCTGACGATGACATCCTCGTATAGCTCGTCCATGAAGTACTTGCGATAGAGAAGCGTGTGTATTGGGCGGAAAGCGCGTCCCATGCCTTCCGGCGAGATGGCGCGCGCGATGTACATCAGGTATGCGAGGCCGATGCCGAGGAGCGCCATGACCGTTGAGAGGCCTGCGATTGCAATGTTGAAGGTTGTCGACTCGACATGGACGAATGGGTTGTAGTCAAGGAAATGGGTCATCCAGTGCGCGGGGATTATGCCCAAGTCGAAGATGGAGTTGGCTAGAAAAACCTGCGACAACTGCGGGAACCGCCAAGATGATCAGGGGCCAGGTCATAGTTGCCGGCGACTCTTCGAGGTGTATGGGGTGCTCCGAGTGAGCGTCAGGGTCTCTATCAGCGCCACCCTTGAAGTTGCCGTGGAAAGTCATAAAGACGGCGCGGAACATGTAGAACGCGGTCATGAAAGCGGCGATCAGCGCCAGAGCGAAGACAATCGAACTGATTGTGTTGCCGCCGCTGAAGGCGTGGCTCAGGATTTCATCCTTGCTCCAGAAGCCTGCGAGGGGGACTATACCGGCGAGGCTTAGGCTGCCGATAATGAAGGTGAGATATGTCTTGGGCATTGCCACGCGAAGTCCGCCCATGTAACGCATGTCGAAGGTGCCGGTGGCGTGATTGACGCTGCCGGAGCCGAGGAACAGGAGCGCCTTGAAGAAGGCGTGAGTGAACAGGTGGAATATGGCGGCGCCGTAAGCGCCTACGCCCAGCGCGAGCATCATGTAGCCGAGCTGGCTGATGGTAGAGTAGGCGAGGACGCGCTTGATGTCGTTCATCACGAGTCCCATTGAGGCGGCGAAGATTGCCGTGATGCCGCCGATGATGGCGACGGTGTTCATGGCCGTGATGGATAGCTCGAACACCGGGAAGAAGCGGGCGACAAGGAAGACGCCTGCCGCGACCATCGTTGCGGCGTGAATGAGCGCGCTGACGGGCGTGGGGCCTTCCATCGCGTCTGGGAGCCATGTGTGCAGCGGGAACTGCGCTGACTTGCCCATCGCGCCCGCGAAGATGCCGAGCGCGATCCACTGCGCCACACCAACGCCCAGAAGTCCCAGTTCGACGCCGTGATAGATGTCGGTTACAACGAAGACGTTCAAGCCGGCGTCTGTGAATGCGCCGCCGTTGAAGAACAGGAACAGGATGCCGAGCAGGAAGCCGAAGTCTGCGAAGCGGGTGATGATGAACGCCTTCTTCGCTGCGGCTGCCGCGGCGGGCCTTTCGAACCAGAAGCCGATGAGCAGGTAAGAGCCGAGACCTACGAGTTCCCAGAAGACGAACATCTGGATGAGGTTATTGGCTAGGACGAGGCCGAGCATGGCGCAAGTGAACAGTGACATGTAGGCGAAATAGCGGGCGTAGCCGTCATCGCCGTGCATGTAGCCGATTGAGTAGATCTGCACCATCAGGCTTACGCCTGTCACGACGACGAGCATTATTGCCGTGAGCGGGTCCATAAGGATTCCGACGGCGAAGTCGAACTCGCCTGCGCTGATCCACGTGTGGACGGGGTAAGGCATTTCTCCGTGCGAGGCTACTGTGCTTATTAGCGCCCAAAGCGAGAGGACAAAGGACAGCCCTACGGCGCCGATGGTGAGGTAGCCTGCGTACTTCGACTCTGCACCAAGGACCGGGCGGATTACGAGCGCAATCAGCGCGAATGACGCGAGGGGCAGAAACAGGATTAGCCAAGCGGCTGCTTCGGGCATAGGTTAAAGCTTCCTCAGAATTTCATCCGCGACATGCTCGCGACCCTTTGGGACTAGCACGCGGAAGGTGGAGCGTTCGCTCCAAGTCATAATGTCGCCATCAGGGAGGATCATCGTGGGGAGGCCGTCGCCTTCCAGCACATCCTTCCACATCTGGGCGCTCATCAGATTTGACGCTTTCTTATAGTCAGTCCACATATTCTTCAGCCCTTACTTTGGTCTTACTTATTCAGCTCGGCGGCGTCGGAGACGAAGATGCTGCCGCGCTGTCGGAAGATGGAGAGCACGATAGCGAGTCCGAGCGCGACTTCAGCCGCCGCGACAGTGATGATAAACACGGTAAAGACCTGGCCCGTGAGGAGGAATCGCACTACCTCGTCGGCAGCCTGCGGGTTCTCCAGGACGGAGGCGGGAACGATGTAGCGGGACATGGCGACCGCGCTGATGTTGACCCCGTTGAACATCAGCTCGATGCACATGAGGACTGTGATGGCGTTGTTCTTCGTCATTGCGCCGTACAGTCCGATGGCGAAAATTATCGCCGCTACTATCAGGAAGTTTTCGAGGCTCAAGTAATTTTTGCCTTTCGAATACGTACTTCGTGTGTGTTAACGCTCGCGTATCAGAGCGAGCGCGCCAATGAGAGCGGCCAGCAGCACTACTGAGGCTACTTCGAATGCCAGTACGAAGTCGCGGAGCAGCAGGCGTCCTATCCACGGGATTGTGTTGGAATAGACCTCGCCGATTCGGGCGGTCGTGTCTGCCGTGAACGTACCGGCGGCTATTGCCGCTTCCAGAGTGTTCCAGTTTGTGGTTACTGCGACGTAGATTGCCACTGCCGCGAACAGCACCGAGAATATCGCCATTGGCAGGCGGAACTTGTTAGACGGGCTGCCCTCCTCCACGTCTTGCGTCATCAGGATTGCGAAGATTATCAGCACGGAAATTGCGCCGACATAGACCAGCACCTGGACGACCGCGAGGAACTCGGCGCGAAGCAGGACGAACATTCCAGCCACACCGAGAAAGGATACTATCAGAAATAGAGCAGCCCTGAACAGGTCTTTGAGAATGACGACCGCCAGCGCAGCGATAATGCTGGAGACGGCGATGGTCCAAAAGATAATGTTCGCAAGCAGGCTTGCCTCTGTGCCCTGACCCAACATTAGCGTTCAGTCCACCTTTCTTCCTGCTGCTGGAGGGTCGGCCGCTCGTGGCGTCCGGCGTCTTCCCATGGGATGTCGTCGTGCCTGTGCGGGTGGTAGCCCTTGTCCTCGATTTGAGGGCGGAACCACAGGCTGGGGCGCTTTGGCGATTCGTTGAGCATCTGCTTGCTGATGACGAGGTCGCGGCGCCTGTACTGGCCCTCCTCGAAGCCGCTGCCCATGTGGAGGGCGTCGTATGGGCATGCCTCGACGCAGAGTCCGCAGAACATGCACCTGCCGATGTCGATGTCGAAAACGTCGATTGCATACTTGTCGCCTTCGGGGATTTGCTCTTGGTCGCCACTGGGGTGGGTTACGATGCGGATAATTCCGAGCGGGCAGTATTTGGCGCAACTGGCACAACCTGTGCAGCGCTGCTCGTACCAACTGAACTCCTCGCCTCGGAAGCGTCCGTGCTGGGGCATCCTGTCGGGGACGCTGACCATGCCGACAAGCGCCTTGAAAGCGGTGCCGGGTTCCTTGAAGGCGAGCGCGATGGCGCTGGTATCGCGCGATTTCGCCAATTCGACAAGGCTGATTTTGCGGTCAGGGTACTGGTTTAGGGTGAACATACGGCTCGGCATTACCAAGTTCTTCATGGTGATGCCCAAGCCCTTTTAGCAGTCCAGTTCCATACATGGCTAGTCTGCCTCCGCATACATGTTTGCAAGGGGTGAAGGCTGCGGCGTGGGGCGTTCCAGACGCCTGCCACCGAGCACATTGGTCATCACGAAGATAGCAGCGATGGTGATTACCCAGTTGACTGCTGCCATTGTCCACATTCCGCGAGTGCTGATGTTGCCTTCGCCATCCTGGAAGAGCATTACTTCGATGGCTATGACGAAGATGTTAATGATGGCGAGGGCGAAGAGTCCCTTCCACGCAAATGCCATAATCTGGTCGATACGAAGGCGAGGCCATGTCGCGCGCACCCAGAGGAGTCCGAATATCACGACAAGCACTTTCAGCACGAACCAGACCTGCCCCGGTATCGGATCGAAGCCGCGCGTGCCGCCGAAGAAGAGCGTGACAGCAATGATGCTGGTAACGATGGGCGCCATGAATTCGGCTAACTGGAAGATAGCGAACTTCATGCCGCTGTACTCGGTGTGGTAGCCCGCGCCAAGCTCGGATTCGGCTTCAATCTGGTCGAAGGGAGTGCGGCTCATCTCCGCTGATGCCGCGGCAAGGAATACGAGGAAGCCGAGCGGCTGCACGAGCAGGAAGGGGACCTTTTGCGCCTGCACGACGTCGTAGAGGGACATCGAGTTGGCGATGAGGACGACGCCGATGATCGAGAGCGCCATCGGGACTTCGTAGCTGCATAGCATTGCCACGCCGCGCATCGAGCCGATCATGGCGTACTTGTTGCGTGACGCAAAGCCTGCCGCAAGAACCGCGACGGTGTTCATCGAGGTTACGCCTACGATGAACAGAACGCCAATGTTGAGCCTACCCAAGAAGGTGTGTTCACCGAAGGGTATGACTGCGATTGTCATAACCGTAGGCGCGAATAGGATGATGGGCGCAATTGCGAAGACCATGCGGTCGGCGATAGCGGGCGTGGTGTCTTCCTTGACGATGAGCTTGAGCACGTCCGCGAAGGGCTGGAGCAGGCCGAATGGACCCCAACGGTTGGGACCCATCCTCGCCTGAAACCTGCCGATGGTGCGGCGCTCGAACCAAGTGTAGAGCGCGGTGGAAAGCACCATTGCGTTAATGACGATAAAGGCCAGAACTCCGCAGGTGGCGGCGTAGGCGAGCCAACTCGGTAGGAACAGCGCAAAGAGGCTGTAAATGCCGTGGAAGCTAAGAAGACCCGTTTCGGTGAAGTCTATCATCTACTCGTCTTACCTGTCCACCTCGCCAAGCACGATGTCAATCGAGCCGAAGATAATGATGAGGTCGCTCATCTTCCATCCAAGCAGCATTTCGCGCAGGGGCGTGATATTTATAAAGGATGGAGCGCGAACATGGCAACGGTATGGCGCGATGCCGCCGTCGCTGACAAGGTAGAAGCCCAATTCGCCCTTTGGTGACTCGACTGCGGCGTAGGCGTCGCCTTCAGGCGGTCTGATGAAGAAGGGCGCCTGGGACCTTATTGGCCCCCGTGGGATGTCCCTGACGCATTGGCGGATGATGCGGATACTCTCGCGCATCTCCTGAACGCGGACGATGTAGCGGTCGAATGTGTCGCCAAGCGCGCCGATGGGGATGTCAAAGTCCATCCTGTCGTAGATCTCGTATGGGTCTGCCTTGCGGAGGTCCCACTCGACTCCTGCTGCGCGGAGCATGGGGCCGGATATCGAGAAGTCAATCGCGTCAACGTCGTTGAGGATGCCGACTTCCCTAGTGCGCGTGAGGACGATTTCGTTGCCGGAGATCAGGCTCTCAAGCTCGTCAATGTAGGCGGGCGTGTTGCTGATGAAGGAGTCGAGCGCGGGCCAGAAGTCATCGGGTGTATCCTGTAATACGCCGCCGGGCCGCATGTAGGTTAGGGTGATGCGCGCGCCGCATAGCATCTCGAACAGGTCGAGAATGCGCTCACGCTCGCGGAAGCAGTACATCAACGGCGTGGCGAGCGCGCCGAGGTCGTTCAGCAGGAATCCGGTCGCCATGAGGTGGCTTGCGATGCGCTGAAGCTCTGCGCTGATTTACGCGGATGTACTGAGCGCGCGCAGGGACTTCGATGCCGGCGAGCTTTTCCACCGCACGGACATAGGCAAGGTTGTTGGACATACTTGCAGTGTAGTCCATGCGGTCTGTGAGAGTTACAATCTGCACATAGGTGCGGCCTTCGGCGAGCTTTTCAGAGCCGCGATGCAGGTAGCCGAGCACCGGCTCGACGTCCACGATAACTTCGCCATCGAAGGTAACGCGCAGCCTGAAGACCCCGTGCGTGCTGGGGTGCTGTGGGCCCAGGTTTATTGTGACCGGCTCAGTCTTTAGGGTCATTAGCCCATGGTCTTTCTTCGCAACGTTTTATTTGGGACTGGGTATTATTCATAACACCCCCATCCTAACCTTCCCCCATCGAGGGGGAAGGGACAATTGGTTATGGGTCTTGGCCAAGGTAGTCTTTTCGCAGCGGGTGTCCGGGGAAGCCTTCCCAGAGCAGGATGCGCTTCAGGTTGGGGTGCCCTTCGAAGCGGATGCCGAAGAGGTCCCAGACTTCGCGCTCCTGAAAGTCTGCGCCGCGCCAGATGCCGCTGACGGAGGGCGCGGTCACTTCGTCCCTGCCGTAGCAGTGCGCCTTCAGCACTATGCTCTGGTTGAACTTCATGGAAACGAGGTGATACACCAGCTCGAAGTATTCCACATAGTCAACCGCGGTTACTGAGGAGAGGAAGGAGAACTCCAAGCCCTCGGTGTCCTTGAGAAAGCGCGCGACCTGGGGTATCGAAGCAAGTTCAATCAAGACATCGCCGTTGTAGGATTCGACAACGGCTCCAGGAAGTTCTGCGTTAATCCGCCTTGCGACATCCGCCCCGGCAAGAGTTTTGGTCATATGCAGTCTCTTCTCACTTCGCGCGGGAGATGGAGTACCGCTTGATCTTCTCGTGCAGCTGCATGATGCCGTAGAGCAGGGCATCAGGTCTGGGTGGGCAGCCGGGGACATAAACATCGACGGGAATGATGTGGTTCACGCCGGGTACGACGCTGTAGCTGCCGTAGTAGGGGCCGCCACTGGTGGCACAGACGCCCATCGAGATTACCCACTTGGGCTCTGCCATCTGCTCATAAACGCGCTGGATGGCGGGCGCCATCTTCCATGTCACCGTTCCCGCGATGATAATCAGGTCTGCCTGACGGGGCGAGGGCCTGAATGCTTCCATTCCGAAGCGGGCAAGGTCGAAGCGGGACATCGCGCTTGCCATCATCTCGAAGGCGCAGCAGGCGAGGCCAAATGAGAGGGGCCAGAGCGCCGACTTTCTGCCCCAGTTGACGAGGGCGTCCACGGAGGTTACGGCGATGTTGCGCTCCAAGTCGTCGGGCACCTCAATGACCGGCTCCGTGAGCATGGAAGTATGGGTCGCCTTGAGGTGGTTGATGACGTCGCCTTCGCCTCTATCGACATCCCAAGTCTGCTGGAACAGCGGGATGGTGAGGTTGTGGCTTTCCTGCGTGATGTTCTCTGTCATGCTAACTCCACTCAAGCGAGCCTTTGCGCCATGCGTAAAGCCAGCCGACGATAAGGATGGCGATGAATACCAGCATTTCGAGCAGGATGAAGACGCCGAAGTGCCTGCTCATGTATCCGAAGCTTGCTGCCCAAGGGAAGAGGAAAATAACCTCGACGTCGAATATGACGAAGAGCAGCGCGAAGCCGTAGAACCTGAAGTTGAACTGGCTCCACCTGCCAGTGAGTGTCTCGAAACCGCATTCGTAAATGCTTTGCTTAATTGCGCTGGGCATCTGGGGACGAATCTTTAAGATCGACAACGCCCATGACGCAAGCAGCATGCCCACGGGCACAGCTACCGCGATTGCAGCAAAGATGGCTATGTACCCATATTGTCGGAAATAGTCGTCAAGCATAGTTTTCAACTTGCTGGGTCAACTGGTGGGCACTGGTGAAGGCTTCAGTTTGTCGCCGTGAATATAGCATAGCGCGCGAGTTTAATGCAAGCGAAATCTTTGTGTACGAGGCTGACGCAGGACCGCGGATAATGGCGCCTGAGACGCGGGCTTTCGCGTTCTGAGACATGGGCATTCGCCCGATGAACGGCAGTGGGATTATTGACACGTCTGAATGGTGAATGCTACGCTGGGAGGCGCCAACCCGCCATGAATTTTGAGGCCGTGAAGGGCGCAACAAGCGTCTGAACGCCAAATCCTGCGGAGTTCCTCATGACTTATTCCCCTTCCGCAGATACCGCCGAGAGGCGGCGTCCCGAACTGCCCGGCATGTTCACAGAGTATCGTGACGATATAGGCATCGCGCTGCGTGAGGCGCTGCGCGGCGGTGATTCCGTCTATGACCTGCTGCGCTACTATATGGGATGGGTCGATCCCGAGGGTAATGCGGCGTCCGGCACTGAGGGCAAGTATCTGCGTCCCACCCTGTGTCTGTTCGCGTGCGAAGCAGTTGGCGGCGGACGTGATAAGGCGATGCCTGCTGCTGCCGCGCTTGAACTCATTCACAACTTCTCGCTGATTCACGACGACATTCAGGACGGGGACGAAACGCGGCATCATCGGAAGACGCTGTGGGCAATCTGGGGCATTCCGAAGGCGCTTGTGGCCGGCAATGTGCTGCGAATAGTCGCGGACAGCACACTGGACGACTTGCAGTCTGTGGGTGTGCCGCCTAGCCGAGTTCTGCCCGCAGTCAACCAACTTACACAGGCGTACCTTGAGATGATCGAGGGGCAGTACCTGGACATCTCGTTTGAGGGGCAGAATGAAGTCGGACTGCAGCAGTATCTTGACATGATTGCGCGCAAAGACGGGGGCTCTCATACGATGCTCGTTCACGATGGGGCGCGCTCATAGGGTCGCCCGATGCCAAGGTTGCGGATGACTTCAGAGAGAGCGGCAAGGCACTTGGGTTCCTATTTCAGGTGCGCGACGACATTCTTGGGATTTGGGGGGATGAGGAGAGCACAGGCAAGCCGGTGGGGGCGGATATACGGCGCAAGAAGAATTCGTTTCCCGTGGTGTATGCGATGTCGGCGGCGGCGGGCGAGGACAAGCGCCATCTCCTGAGCATATACGGCAAGGAAGAGCTTGATGACTCGGATGTCGAAGATGTGCTGCACATCATGGACGGGCTGAATGTGCAAGAGCATGCCCACTCCCTGGCGGTGGAGCATGGCGGGATAGCGGTGGACGCTCTTTCGGCGGTGGAGATGGATGAGTGGGCGAGGGGCGAATACCAGAATCTGGTAGATTTCCTGTTGTACAGGGAACACTAGAAAGTTCTGCTAATGGCTGGGAGGGTGTTTTGGCAACTGAACTGGAACTTGCTTACAGTCACTGCCAGCGCGTGACAAAAGAGAACGCACGCAACTTTTACTACACCTTTCGCCCGATGCCTGCCGCCAAGAGGCGGGCGATGTACGCGGTATATGCCTACTGCCGGCTTTGCGACGACATTGCCGACGGCGAACTTCCCATAGACGAGAAGTATCGGGGATTCGAGGGCGTGCGGCGGAATCTTCAAGCGAGCGAGCCGTCCGGCGAGGATGCGCCGATGTTTCTGGCACTCCAACATGCGGCGCAGGATTACCAGATACCGTACACGTACTTCGAAGAGATTCTTCAGGGCGTAGAGATGGATATGGTGAAGACTCGATTCGCTACATTCGACGAGCTGCGGGAATACTGCTACAAGGTGGCTTCGGTCGTGGGGCTTGTGTGTATCAGGATATTCGGGTTCGAGGACGCGAAGGCGAAGGAATACGCCGTCGATATGGGATTGGCGATGCAGCTTACGAATATCCTGCGCGATGTGAAAGAGGACGCCGAGCGGGACCGCATTTATATTCCGCAGGACGAGATGAGCCGTTTCGGTTACACGGAGGCTGAACTGAAGCAATGCGCGGTTACTGACGCATTCAGGTCGCTGATGGAGTATCAGGCGGCGCGCGCGCGGAGGTACTTCGAGGGCAGCAGGCGGCTGTTTCCGCTCATTTCGTCAGATGCGCGGACTTGCCCGAAGTTGATGCATGCGACATACAGCGGCATATTGGAGCGCATAGAGCTGGCAGGCTTCGATGTGTTCGAGCGGCGTATCGGCTTGAGCGCGGGCCGCGAAGCTGCTGCTGCTGGCGCGGCTGTGGGCGGGAAGTCTGCTGCCTGCTGCTTCGGGTAGGAAATAGTCATTCTCCGAATGTGCGACCTGCCGATGCATGCGCTCATCCTCTGTCCATTCGACGCCGAGTGCATTGATTTGCTGCGAAAGTCTATGCAAGTCACGCACGAAAGCTGGACGGAAACGCGGCGATTGCATCACCCTCTCGAACTCGCTGAGCGGATCAATGAGGAGTCGGTAACGGCGTTGGTCGTTGAGTCAGACTTCGTTTTCGAGGACACACTTGATCTGACACCGGGGCTGCGCTTTGTTGGGGTGTGCCGCGCTGCGGTGAACCAAGTTGATGTGGACTTTGCGACTGCTAATGGTGTCGTTGTGGTGAACACACCGGGGCGCAACGCGAACGCCGTCGCCGAGCATACGCTTGGGTTGATGCTTGCTCTGGCAAGGCGGATTCCGGCGGCGCATAGGTATGTGCAGACGGGCGAGTGGCTAGTGCCGACCGAGCCGTATATCGCATTTCGTGGCATGGAATTGCGCGGCAGAACGGTTGGCATCGTGGGGCTTGGCGCTGTCGGGCGGCGGCTGGCGGATGTGTGCTTCGCGTTGGGGATGAATGTGCAGGCATACGATCCGTACCTGGCTAGTGCGCCTGATGGCGTAATGCTCGTATCGCTGGAGACTCTGTTGCCGACTTCGGATTTCGTGTGCGTGCATGTGCCCATGACTGAGGAAACAGACGGGATGCTTAATGCGGATATGCTAGGGCTGATGCGACCACATGCGTATCTGGTCAGCGCGTCTGATGCCGCGGTGTTCGATCAGGAAGCACTTGTGGCTGTGCTGAGGGAACGACGCATTGCGGGGGCAGCTCTGGATGTTTCGAGTCGCACCCGGTTTCGCCGCAAAATCCGCTACTTGCGATGGATAATGTGATACTCAGTCCGCATATCGGCGGGGCGACCAGTGAGACAATACAAAGGCACTCGCAGATGATGACGGACGATATTCTACGCTTCGTCAGGGGTGAGAAGCCCGTGAATCTCGTCAATCGTGATGTGTGGGTGCTGCGCTGATGGGCGACCGTGCGGTGGGACACGCATACACCCTCGTGCTGGATGCCGGCACTAGCCGGGCGAGATGCTTCGTCTTCGACTCAGAGGGCAGTGTAGCGTCCTCACGCAGTCGGAATTGGAATTATGTGGAGTCCGGTGAGGCGTACTCGCTGGCGCGTGAGTGGGAGCCGGATGCGCTTTGGCGAGAGATCTGCGCGCTGATTGCGAGTGCATCGCTGCAGAGTGAAGTCCATGCCAGAGACATCGGCGCGATTGCGGTTACGAGTCAGAGGCAATCGCTCGTGTTCCTTGATGCGGATGGCGGTGCGCTGTACGCTGGGCCCAATCTCGACTTGCGCGCTTTTTTCGAGGGGGCTGAGATTGACGATAGATGTCGGGAGCGAGTGTACAAGGTAACGGGGCATCTACCTTCGTTCATGTTCGCGCCTGCAAAGATCAAGTGGTTTCAGCGACATCGGCCGGAAGTGTTCAGGCGCATAACGAGCGTGCTGACGCTTGCCGACTGGCTGGCGTTTCGGCTTACAGGCGAGGCTACGAATGAGCGCGCGCTTGCGGGTGAGGCTGGATTGCTGGACATTCACGGCCGCGACCGATGTGGTGATTTTCTCGCTGAACTGGGTATTGAGATTGATGGCGCTCCGTTGGTGGATGCAGGCAGTCTGGTTGGGTGCGTTAGCGCGACCGGTGCGCGGGAGACGATGCTTGGCGAGGGGACTGCGGTGGTTGCGGCCGGGCCGGATACTCAGTGCGCGTTTGCTAGGGATGGGGGTCAGCGGCAAGGCAGAGGTGGGCATCGTAGCAGGGTGGAGTGCGCCGGTTCAGATGATAACCGACTCGCCCCTGTTTTCGGACGATGCTAGCACCTGGGCAGGGTGCTTTTTCACTCCCAAGAAATGGGTTGCTGAAAGCAGCGCGGGTGATGTGGGGAATGCCTACGATTGGCTTGCCGGGCTGCTTTACGGCGAGGCGAAGGAGAGGTTCGCAGCGATGGATGCGCTGGCGGGCGAGGTGGTCCCTGGGAGCGAGGGGACTCAGGCGATTTTGGGGAGCGCGAGGACGAAGTTCAGCAGACCCGGCATGAGGACTGGCGGCTTTAATTTTCCAGTGCCTCTTACGCTGAGCGGCAGGGGTCGCGGACATTTCGCGCGGGCGGCGTTGGAGTCGGCGGCTTACGGCATGAAGGCGAATCTGGATTACCTTGAATCACTTGCCGGGCATTCGGCGGTATCAGTAGCGCTGGGCGTGGTATGACGCGGACATGGACGTTTGCGCCGATAGTTGCGGATGTGCTAGGCAGGGAGATATTGGTGGCGCCCTCACCGCACTCAAGCGCAGTTGGCGCGTGGATGTGCGCTGCCACCGCTACCGGCAGGTTTCAACATCTGGACGAGGCAGCGGATTGGGCGAGAGAGCGGATGCGTTCAGTCGAGCCTGACGCCTATACTTCGGCAGAATATCAGGGAATATTACCGGCACTGGCTGGAATTGTCGGAGCGGCTTGATGGCATCAACTTGTGATGGTCGACCGATGGAATTGAAGTGGCAAGAAGAGCGGCAGGCGGTACTGGCTGCGGCGCAAAGGATGGCGGCGCGCGGTCTGACCGTCGGCACGAGCGGCAATGTGAGCATGCGGCTGTCGGCTGATGTGGAGGGCAAGGAACTGATGGGAATCACGCCATCGGGAGTTGCTTATGACAGGCTGCGCTTAGGGGACATTCTTGTTACGGACATGGACATCGAGCCGGTGGACGGGGAGGGCATACCTTCGAGCGAGTCGCTGCTGCACGCGGAGATATACGGGAGGCGGAGCGATGTGGGCGCGGTAGTTCATACGCATTCTCCATACGCTACAGCTGCCGCCGTGGCCGGCGTTGACATACCTCTTATCATTGACGAGATGGCTCTGGTGATCGGTGGCGCGGTGAAAGTGTCTGAGTACGCATTTCCGAGCAGCGATGCGCTTGCGGCGAACGTCTGCGATGCGCTTGGTAGGCGCAATGCTGCGCTGATACGCAATCACGGCGTGGTCGGTGTTGGCGCGGATCTGGATGAGGCGCTGCGGGTGTGCGAACTCGTGGAGCATGCGGCGCGTGTGCTGGTGTACGCTTCGACGCTTGGCAAGGTGACAACGTTGCCTGCCGATGTAGTCGAGGCCGAGGCGGCGCTGTTCGAGATGCGGCGCAAGAGTCTTGAAACTTAGATTGACTTTATGGAGGCGAATGGCGAATGGTGAGCGTGCCTGGGTTTCTGCTGAAGAGACTGTACCAAAGGGGCAGTCTGAAGAATAACGACACCGGGTTTGAGTTTCAGCTTGGAAACCGCCTGGGGTCCGGGTACGCGCACGGGATGCTGCCTGTGGCGGTTGACGGAGAAGAAACGGCGCTTGGCAGCGCGGTGTTCATATTGGACGGCGCTGCCACGGCGTTCGACGCGGTGAGCAGGGAGAACACATTCACGCTGGCGATGAACAAGACCATCATCGTGCGCGTGGAGGGGACGCACTTGTCAGAGGGGGCGCACACGATCGGCATGGGATTCGAGGTGCCGGGACTTGGTACGCTGAAGTTCGACTTTACCGATGTGGTCGAGTAGCTATGCGATTTCGGCGCATTGCGGTAACGGGCGCTTCAGGGTATTTGGGTCGTCTGCTGGTGAACAGGCTTGCGGCATCTGAGGGCGTGGAGCGTGTGCTTGGGATTGACATTCGCCCAATGTTCGGGATTGACAGGTCGCCCGTGAGGCGTGAACTTCCATCGAGCGTGGTGTTCGCTGAACGCGATGTTACGGAGCCTATTGCTGACTTGCTTATCGAGCATGGGATCGAGGCTGTGGCGCATCTTGCGATTCGTGCTGCAGCCGGACCGAAATGCCGAGCGCGCGGGCAGAGTGAATGTGGGCGGGGCTCGAGTGTACTCAGCGCATGCGCTGCGGCTGGTGTGCGCCATCTGCTGTACATGAGCAGCGCGACGGTTTATGGGGCGCATGCGGATAACCCGCCTATGCTGACCGAGGATGCGCCGTTGCGTCCTGTACGCGGATTTCAGTATTCAGGTGGGGGTGGGGGTGGGGGGGGTGGTGGGTGGGGGGGGGGGGGGGGGGAGGGGTGGGGGGGCGGGAGGGGGGGGAGGGGGGGGCGGCGGGCCGGCGGGGGAGGGTGGAGGCGAGAGGGGAGTGAGGGGCGGGGTGGAGGGGTGGGGGGGGGGGCTGGGGGCCCGGGGAAGGGGGGTACGGGGGGGAATGGTCGGGGTTGGGGGGGGGGGGGGGGGGGGGGAGGGGGGGCGGGGGTGGGGCGGACGGGCGGGGGACGCGGCGGGGGTGGGGGGGGGAGCCGGGGGGGGGGGGGGTGGGTGGGGGGGGGAGGGGGGGGAGGGGAAGGGGGGGGGAGGGGGGGGGGGGGTAGGGGGGGGGGCAGGGGGGGGGCGGGGGGGGGGGAGGGCGGGGGAGGACGGCGAGGGGGGGGGAGGGGGAGGCTGGAGGGGAGGAGAGGGGGGGGGGGGAGAGGAGGGGGGCGGGAGCGATCCTAAAACAAAAAAAAAAAAACCAAAAAAAAACCCAAAAAAAAAAAAAACAACAAAAAAAAAAAAAAAAACACAAACACAAAAAAACACAAAAAAACAACAAACAAAAACAACAAAAAAAAAAACTATACAAACCCACAACGTGTTGTTGTGGATGTTCGGGTTTTGGTGTTGGGGTTGTAACCCTCAAAAAAAACAAAAAAAAAAAAAAAAAAAAAAAACCAAAAAAAAAAAAAAAAAAAAAAAAAAAAAAAAAAACAACACATAAAAAATAAACAAAAAAATAAAAACAAAAAAAAAAAAAAAGAAACCAAACAAAAAAAAAAACAAAAAATAAAAAAATAAAAAAAAAAAACAAAAAAAAAAAAAAAAATAACAAAAGAAAAAAAAAAAAAAAAAAAAAAAAAAAACAAAAATAAAAAAATAAAAAAAAAAAAATAAGAAAAAAACAACAAGGGGGGGGGGGGGGGGGGGGGGGGGGGGGGGGGGTGGGGGGGGGGGGTGGGGGGGGGGGGGGGGGGGGGTGGGGGGGGGGGGGGGGGGGGGGGGGGGGGGGGGGGGGGGTGGGGGGGGGGGGTGTCGGGGGGGGGGGGGTTTTTTTTTTTTTTTTAAGTGTGAAGGGGCTTGCATGAATTCGCAGCGCAGCATCCTGATATTGGAGTGTGCATACTGCGGTCGTGCCCTGTGCTTGGGATTGGCGCGGATAACTTCGTGGCGCGCAGCCTTAGAAGGCGTGTGCTCGTGGCTGCGGCGGGCTTTGATCCGCCAATGCAGTTTCTGCTCGATGATGATGCCGCGGAGATAATGGCGCGCTGCCTGCTGGACGGAATTGCAGGCACTTACAATGTGGGTGGCAGTGGAAGCATACGCTGGAGCGAAATGGCAGAGATTGCGCGGCGGAGGCTGGTCCGGCTACCTGCGCCGCTCCTTTATGCGGCAATGGAAATTTCATGGAGGCTGCGGCTTCAGAGCAGTTCGCCGGGGAGCGGGCTGGATTTCATCAGGTATCCGTGGATCGTCAGCGGAGAGAGGCTGGAGCGTGAGTATGGGTTGGCGGCGCGGCGCAGTTCGCTGGATGCGTGGGAGGCGTTTGTGTCTTACGGCGTCACTAGGCGACAATGGTCTGGACGTTTTTGAACGAATCAGAGAGGATAGACAAGGAATGAAGTGCATAATTGATACTGACCCGGGCGCGGATGATGTGCTGGCGCTGATTATGGCGCTGAACAGCCCTGAATTGGAGATACTTGCGCTGACGACTGTGGAGGGTAACGCGAGGCTGGAGCATACGACGGCGAACGCACTGCGGCTCCTTGCGTATATGGGGCGGTCGGATATTCCGGTGTATGAGGGTGAGTCCATGCCGTTAGAGGGTGAGTTTCATCATGCCTACGAGGTGCATGGAACGGACGGCCTGACCGTGCGATTGCCGGATACTGAGGTCGTTCCCGCAGACGGGAATGCGGTGGACTTTATTATTGAGACCGCGCTAGCGTCGCCGGGCGAGGTAACGCTGTTCGCGCTGGGGCCCTTGACGAATGTGGCAAGGGCGCTGATTCGGGAGGAGCGGCTGAAGGATGCTTTGAAGCGGGTGTATGTGATGGGCGGTACGGGCGGTTCTTCGGGGAATGTTACTCCATACGCGGAGTTCAACATTTATGACGATCCACATGCGTCGAATGTGGTATTCGGGTCGGGCGCGCCTGTCACGCTGCTTGGGCTAAATATAACCCGTCAGACTTCGATTGCGCGGGACGATGAGAACTGGTTCACCGGCGAGACTCCCGGAGAAAGGCTGGCGGCTCGGATTCTGGAGAACTGGTTCGAACTGGGGCAGGGAGAGAGGCGGCGGTTTAGCATGCATGACCCGGTTACGATAATGGCCTCGCTGAGGCCTGAGCTGATACGGACGCAGGCGGCAACGCTGACGGTGGAGACGAAGGGAGAGCATGTAGGCGAGATTACTGCTGACTACGCAAACGGCGGTAGCGTGGATGTGGCGGTAGAGGTGGGAAGCGAGGAGGCGCTGGCGTTTATGCGGGGGTTGTTGAGGGGGTGAGCGAATGAAGGCTGCACCTGCCGAGAAAATTATTGACCTGTGGTGCGGCAGTTGATATATTGCTAATGGGTATTGTTGACTGATTTAATCAACAAAGGTGAATAGTGGTGTTTCCTTTAGGGTGGTTAGGGTAAGTTTCACCCCCATCCTAACCTTCCCCCATCAAGAGGGAAGGAACATTTAATATGAAAGGCAGCGACTATGACGACACAACAGGTCATCTCGCGTGAGACGGGGGTGGAGGAGCAGGCGTATAAGTGGGGCTTCGATTTCGACATCGAGTCGGACATAGCGCCGCGCGGATTGAGCGAGGATATTGTCAGGCTTATCTCGATGAAGAAGGGCGAGCCGGACTGGATGCTGGAGTGGCGGCTGAAGGCGTATCGCCACTGGCTTACGCTGAACAACGAAGAGCCGAAGTGGGCGAATATCAAGTATCCGCCCATAGACTTTCAGGACATCATTTACTACGCGGCTCCGAAGTCGCAAGCGGATGGGCCGCAGAGCCTGGACGACATTGACCCGGAGATACGGGAGGCCTTCGACAAGTTGGGGATACCTCTCCTAGAGCAGAAGCGGCTGACTGGGTGTTGCGATAGATGCGGTGCTGGACAGCGCGTCGGTTGCGACCACATACCGCAAGATGCTGGAGGAAGCGGGCGTCATATTCTGCTCGGTGAGCGAGGCTGTGAAGACGCACCCGGAGATTGTGAAGAAGTATCTCGGCTCTGTGGTGCCCTTATACCGACAATTTCTATGCGCGCGCTCAATGCGGCGTGTGTTCAGCGACGGGTCGTTCGTGTATGTGCCGCCTGGAGTGCGCTGCCCGATCGAGCTGATGACCTACTTCCGCATCAACGAATTGGACACGGGACAGTTCGAACGGACGCTTATCATCGCGGACAAGGGCGCTTATGTGAGCTATCTCGAAGGGTGCACGGCTCCGATGCGGAAGACGCACCAGCTTCATGCCGCCGTGGTCGAACTGATTACGCTGGATGACGCGGAGATAAAGTATTCGACGCTTCAGAACTGGTATCCGGGAGACAAAGAGGGCAACGGCGGCGTCTATAACTTCGTGACGAAGCGGGGCGCGGCGCGCGGCAAGAACTCCAAGATTTCGTGGACGCAGGTGGAGACCGGCTCTGCAATCACCTGGAAGTATCCGAGCGTGATACTGCAGGGCGACAACTCGGTGGGCGAGTTCTACTCGGTGGCGCTGGTGAACAACTATCAGCAGGCCGACACCGGCACGAAGATGATCCACATTGGCAAGAACACGAAGAGCACGATAATCGCCAAGGGCATATCGGCTGGCAAGGCGCAGAATACGTACAGGGGGCAGGTGAAGATAATGCCCTCGGCGCGGAATGCGCGGAACTTCACGCAGTGCGACTCGCTGCTTATCGGCGACGACTGCGGCGCGCATACGGTGCCGTATATCGAGGTGCGAAATCCGACGGCGCAGATGGCGCACGAGGCGACGACATCGAAGGTTGACGACAGCCAGCTGTTCTACTTGCAGCAGCGGGGCATTGGCCTTGAAGAGGCTAACTATATGATAATCAACGGCTTCTGCCGGGGTATTTTCAAGGAGCTGCCCTTTGAGTTTGCGGCGGAGGCGTCGCAACTGCTTAGGGTTAATCTGGAGGGCACGGTAGGCTAAGAATGACACAGGCAAATGGGAACGACACACCGCTTTTGGAAGTTCGGAATCTGGAAGTGTCCATCGGGGACACGCAGATTCTGAAGGGCATAAGCCTCACGGTGAATATCGGCGAGGTGCATGCGATTATGGGGCCGAACGGCTCGGGCAAGAGCACACTGGCGAATGTGCTGGCGGGCAGGCCGGAGTACAAAATCACCGGCGGCGAGGTGCTCTACAAGGGGCAGAACCTCTTGGCGATGGCTCCGGAGACGCGGGCGCGCGAGGGCGTGTTCCTGGCGTTCCAGTATCCCGTTGAGTTGCCGGGCGTGCGCTCGTGGCAGTTCTTGAAGACTTCGGTTGACGCGATGCGTCAGCATCGTGGCGAAAAGGAGCTGCGAGTGAGGGAGTTCGACCGGCTGCTTGAAGCCGCGATGGAGACGGTGGAGATTGAGGGCGACCTCGTGCGGCGGTCGGTCAACGAGGGCTATTCGGGCGGCGAGAAGAAGCGCAACGAGATACTACAGCTTGCGCTGCTTAAGCCGACGCTTGCGCTGCTGGACGAGACTGACTCAGGGCTGGACATTGACGCGCTACGCATCGTGTCGAATGGCGTGAATCAGTACAAGTCGAGTGAGCGCGCTATTGTGATGGTCACGCACTACCAGCGGATATTGAACTACATCACGCCGGACTATGTGCATGTGCTGGTTGACGGTAATATCGCGATGTCGGGTGGCCGCGAGCTTGCGCTTGAGCTTGAGGAGAAGGGGTACGAGTGGCTGAGGGAGGAAGTGCCTGCCTAGATATAAACGACAAACTGTCGACATTCTACTAGTAGGCACTATGAGTGCAGATGGCAACCGAAACACGACCGCAAGTTGATGCTGCAGAGGTATATAGCAGGCTTGGGTCGCATTGAAGGCGAGCAGGCCCAGATGAACCTGCGGTTTGACGATATGAACACGCGGCTTGACCGACTGGAGGCAGCGCAGACACGCTTGCTTTATTGGGTTCTTGGAATCGGCGCCGCGATTCTGGCTTCAGTGTGGGTTGGGAATCTGACTGGATAGTATAACTCTTTTGGGACTTGAAGTTGCGGACCATGCGTAAAGCATCCGCAGTGGGAAACTTACAGGCTTTTATGACACAGACACTTACGCGATACGAACAATACACTTCTGACTTTGACTCGCTTGAGGGCGCGGAGCAGCCGGAATGGCTGCGTGATATTCGCGCTGCGGCCTGGGAGCGATTTCTTGCTGTCGGACTGCCGACGGCGCGGCGGGGCAACGAACCGTATAAGTACACGAATGTCGCGCCTATCGCAGGGGCTGAGCTTGCACTGGCTTCGGACGGAGACGGCGAATTAAGCGTGGACGAGTTAAGGCAGATTGCGCCTGTGCATGATGGTGGCGCGCGCCTGGTCTTCATTGACGGGCGGTACTCTGATGGGCTTTCTGATGTGCGAAGCGTTGCGAATGGCATTAGTGTTTCGAGCCTTGCCGACGCAATCGAGTCGGGTAATGGAGCGGTCTCCGGTCATTTGGGGCAGTATGCGGATGTGGAGGAGGACGGATTTATCGCGCTGAACACTGCGTTCATCAGCGATGGGGCATTCATCGAGGTCGAAGAAAATGCTTCGGTGGAATCGCCGCTGCATCTGGTGTTCGTATCGACGGATGGGGCGCAGACGGTTTCGCATCCCAGGGTGCTGGTCGTGGCAGGGCGTGGAAGCAGCGCGACAATTGTGGAGAGCTATGTCGGCGTTCCGGGTAATCGGTGCCTTACTAATTCAGTTGCGGAGATCGTGCTGGAGGATGATGCTACTCTCGACCATTACAGGCTGCTGATGGAGAGCGAGGACGCTTTTCATGTGGGTGTGGCCCGGGTCCATCAGGGCGCTAACAGCAAGTATAACTCCAAGGTGTTCGAGCGGCAGGTTGGGCTGGGCAGGTTTGACCTGTACACGAGCATTGACGGCGAAAATGCTTCGTGCGACCTGAAGGGGCTGTACTTTACCTCCGGCAGGCAGCACATGGACAATTACATCAACATCAATCACGAGAAGCCATTCTGCAGGAGTCGGCTGCTCTATAAGGGCATACTAGATGGCAGATCGCGGGCGGTGTTTGGTGGAACGGTGTATGTGCAGCCGGGCGCGATCAAGACCGATTCGCACCAAGAGGACAAGAACCTTGTTCTTTCACCGTACGCTGAGGTTGACAGTAAGCCTTCGCTATTCATCTATGCTGATGATGTGAAGTGCGGGCACGGGGCTACGGCGGGCAATATAGACCTGGACACGGTGTTCTATATGCGGAGCCGCGGCATTGACTTGGAGACGGCTAGCCGCCTGCTGATATACGGCTTCGCCAGCGAGATTATTGACACGGTCGGGGACGATTATCTCAGAGAGTATCTTGAAGGGTTGTTCCTTGATTCGCTCCCGAGTTACAAGTTCGAGTTTTAGGCTGATATGTACGACTTGCAAGATCTCTACCAAGAAGTGGTGATGGACCATAATCGCAGGCCGCGGAATTTCCGCAAGCCGGAGGACGCGAACCGCCAAGCTGAAGGGTACAATCCGCTGTGTGGGGACCAGATTACGCTGTATCTTGCAGTGGCAGACGATAAGATCGCTGATGTGGGCTTTCAGGCGCAAGGTTGCGCGATCTCGAAGGCGTCCGCTTCGATGATGACCGAGAGTGTTAAGGGACTGTCCCTTGAAGATGCTGAGAAGGTGTTTAAAGAGTTTCGCAGCATGATAACGCTGGAGGACTTTGACCCGGATGTGTTGGGGTGATGCCGAACTGTTGCAAGGCGTGTCGCGGTATCCTGCGCGGATAAAGTGCGCCGCGCTTTCATGGCACGCACTCAACTCATTGCTAGGGCGATAATGAGGGACAGGCTGTTACCACAGAGTAGGCGAATCGGCGGCAATGTGGCTGGGAGAGTGGCCTATGTACATTCCAATTAAGGTCGATTATGGCGTGCGCGCGCTGGTTGATTTGGCGCTATACGGGGCTGGAGGTCCTGTTCGCGCCAGCGAGATAGCCAAGCGCACAGTGATACCTGAGCAGTACCTGGCGCAGGTTTTGCATACGCTGAACAAGAGCGGCTTCACGGGCAGCCATCGAGGTCCCCGCGGCGGTCACTTTCTTGCGATGGAGCCTTCGGATATCAGGCTGAGCAACGTGATGATGAGCCTCGGGGGAACTGAGACGCCTGTCGCCTGCCTTACTGACAACACCATCTGCATTCATTCGCCTGCCTGCGCCCAGCGCGAGGTGTGGCGGACCGTGGCGGAGGCGGTGTTTAACATCCTGGACTCGACCACGATAGAAGACCTGGTAAATAGTACACCTATTTTGCCGGAGCGAGATGATAGTGGTGTGCTGCCGATTAACTTGAAGACAGCAGTGTAAGACAAATCAGTTCATATCAATATGAACCTATAAAAATTAGCCTATCAATCAGGGAGGGTTAGAATGGCTTTTCAGAGAGTTGCGAGCGTGAGCGACATACCGCCGGGCGTGACCAAGGTATTCGAGGTCGGGGACAGAGCGGTTGCCGTATGCAATGTGAGCGGCGACTTGTACGCTATCGAGGATGTATGCACTCACGACGGTTCGTCATTTGAACAGGGCGAGCTTGACGGCTGCGAGATCGAATGCCCGAGGCACGGCGCTCGCTTTGATGTGAGGGATGGTTCGGCTACTGAATTGCCTGCCGTCGTTCCGGTTGACACCTTTGCGGTGCGGGTCGAAGGTGATGACATTGAGGTTGACGTTTAACCTTGTAATCCGGCCAGTACGGCACGGCAGGTAGAATTATGCTAGATGTGAGGAAGATCCGAGAGGACTTTCCCGTCCTTTCCAAGAAAGTCTATGACGGCATCCCCTTTGGTGTGGCTAGACTCGGCTGCGACTTCGCAAAAGCC
This sequence comes from Geodia barretti, assembly GCA_030341885.1. Taxonomy (NCBI): domain Eukaryota; kingdom Metazoa; phylum Porifera; class Demospongiae; order Tetractinellida; family Geodiidae; genus Geodia; species Geodia barretti. Next base: position 68,580 of record CASHTH010004210.1, read on the forward strand.
GCGTCAAGTCATTCAGGCGCTCGTGGACTATTACGAGGGTTACAACGCGAATGTTCATCGCGGGGTGCATGCCCTTAGCATGGAATCCACGGGGCGATATGAAGAGGCGCGGCAGAAAGTCGCGGACTTCGTAAACGCGGAGAGCGCGAAGTGCCTGATATGGACGCGTAACACGACCGAGGGAATCAATCTTGTCGCCAACAGCTGGGCGATGGACAATATCAAGCCCGGCGACGAGATTGTCGTTACTGCGATGGAGCATCACAGTAACCTTGTGCCTTGGCAGCAGATTGCAAAGAAAAAGGACGCTAAGCTGAGGATTCTGCCGCTTGCGGATGACCACACGCTCGATATGGATGCTGTTGACCGGATAATCGGGCCGCGAACTCGATTGTTAGCGATGTCGCATGAGTCTAACGCAGTAGGCACCATCAATCCTGTTAAGGAGCTTGCCGCTAAAGCCCGTGCCGTTGGCGCTGCTGTACTTGTTGACGGGGCGCAGAGCGTTCCGCACATGCCGGTTGATGTGCAGGACATAGACTGTGATTTCCTTGCGTTCTCCGGACATAAGATGCTGGGACCAACCGGTATCGGTGGATTGTACGTGAAGCTTGACGTTCTGGAGCAGATGACACCATTCCTGACCGGCGGCGAGATGGTGCTTGCGGTGACATACGAAGACGCGACGTGGGACGACCTGCCGATGCGCTTCGAGGCGGGAACGCCTAACATCGCTGATGCGATTGGGCTGGGCGCTGCCGTTGATTACCTTAACGCACTAGGAATGGACAATGTGCGCGAGCACGAAGTCAGCCTAACCAGATACGCGCTTGACGCCTTCAAAGAGCTCGAAGAGGAGCTGGATGTTTACGGGCCGAAAGATGCGGAGAAGCGCGGTGGAATAGTGTCGTTCCATCATCCGGATGTGCATCCGCACGATCTTGGAACTGTCCTTGACAGGCGCGGCATCGCCATTCGGACAGGCCATCACTGCGCTATGCCGATGGTGCGGAGTCTGGGGGTGCCGGCGACCGCGAGGGCGAGCATGTACCTGTACAACACGGAGGAAGAGGTTGATTTGCTCGTTGATGCGCTTAAAGAGGCGTTGAGGTATTTCGGCAATGGAGCTAAATAGGCTTGATGGCCTGTATCGAGACGCTATTCTCGACCACCGCCGCAATCCGAGAAGACCATAGAGCGTCTGAGCGCGCCGGACATTGAGGGCGATGCCATCAATCCTTTTTGCGGGGATGAGATACACCTGCAAATGACACTTTACGATGGGCGGGTTACAGGTGTGGGACTGCAAGGGCGAGGGCTGTTCCATCAACCTTGCGGCAGGCTCGATGCTCGCCGAGGTGATACAGGGCAAGGCGCTGAATGACGTTGACGCGCTGGTTGGGCTGTATCGCAGGATGATGCGGGGTGACGCTGAGGCGGAGGCAGCGCTTCGTAGTGAAGGCGACCTATCGAATCTCGCCGGTGTGCGAGACTATCCTGTGAGAATCAAGTGCGCGCTGTTGCCGCTGTCTGCTCTGACGCAGGGTATCGAGTGCTACAAGGGTAAGACTGGCTGAAGTGTTGTCCAAGGAGTGAGCCTCAGCCCGCTTACTTTGGATTTACAGAAGTTTGCCTGTCTGCGCCAGTGTCTCATGTGAATGGCCATTCCTGTTGGCGCCGCCCATAAGCCTGCTGATTTCTGCGTCCGACAGGGAGATGCTGCTCTCACTTTCCTTTGCAACCGCCGCTTGTTGGCCGCTGCCGACGCCCGTGCCTATGAGGGTGATACCGACGCGCTTTTTCATCCGGCGTTCCTGAACGACGCCGAAGATTACGTTAGCGTCCGAATTCGCCGCCTTACGAACAATCTCTGCTACTTCATGCACCTGACCGAGCGTGAGGTCCTTGCCGCCTGTGACATTGAAAAGGATTCCGGTCGCGCCCTCTAATGGCGCGTTGAAGAGCGGGTTTGCGAGTGCGGAACGCGCCGCTTCTATGGCAGCCCACTTGCCTTTGCCCTCACCGTATGCCATAAACGCCGCTCCGCCGTTGCCCATAACTGAGCGTACATCGGCGAAGTCCACGTTAATCATGCCCGGCACGGTTATGATGTCGGAGATTCCCTTCACGCCCTGACGCAACACATCGTCAGCGGCGTCAAACGCTCGTTCAAGCGTTACTGTGCCTTTGAGCGAGGGGAGCAGCCTGTCGTTCTCCACAACTATGAGCGTGTCCACCTTTTGCTTGAGGCTGCGGAGGCCCTGTTCTGCAACTTCACGGCGGCGCGAGCCTTCAAACGAGAAAGGCAGTGTGACCACGCCGACGGTGAGCGCCCCCTTTTTGCGAGCGATGTCGGCGACTGTCGCGGATGCGCCGGTTCCGGTGCCGCCGCCCATCCCCGCGGCTATAAAGACCATGTCCGAGCCTTCGAGGAGCTCGCCTATATGTTCTTGGCTCTCCTTTACGGCGCGACGGCCGACTTCGGGGCGTCCGCCGGAGCCCATGCCGTTTACGGTGTCGGGGCCGATGGCGTATGAAGGTATCGACTTGAGATGCGCGAGTGCCTGAATGTCCGTGTTGAGAACGAGGGCGTCAACCTGTGTGAGTCCGTTTGTGACCATGCGGGACACGGCGTTGCCGCCGGCTCCACCGACTCCGACAACTTTCACTTTAATGTCAGATGATGGGGATTGCATTGACGGGAAACCTTGCGGCTTCTTGCCGAATGCGAATGATTGGATGATGTATTCCAGCATAGGATCAGCCTCACTTGCTCGGAAGTCTGTATGTTATGCGGCGCGCGGATTAAGTTGCTTATGCCGCTTCTGGGAGAGTCAGGAAATTGTAGGGAATGTTCCACACACCGGATTTGCCCATATCGACGACAGCCTTGCGCCTAAGGGCCTCAGTGACGACTCCGGCGCTGCCGAACCTGGGACCGCCATGGATGTTGCCCATATAGACGACTTGCTGGCCAACGTGGATGCTGCAGCAGGTTGCGGACTTTGCCGGGCTGCGCTTGGCATGAATGCCGGGAAGCCCGAGCTGTCGGATGTTCGTGGCGTCTCTTGTGTCGAGCATGGAAGCCTTACCCCCTTGTCCTTGGATAGAACATATCTCTTACAGAACATATTAGAACAGAACGAGAGTTCCTGTCAACACTATTTTGGAAAATCGGGTTAAATTGCCTAGAAATGCCCGAAAGGGCGTTGTCTTCGCGTCTTTAGAGGGGGCTGTTGTGGTCGTTCTTGCGGGCTTTGTGGGAGTCCTGGAGCGGGAACTGCTGAGCATATCTGAGTTAGAATTTCCTGCTTTATCCGTTTTGTATTGCATTCGTATAAGTGGTAAAATCCTGCTTGCAGATTAGCGAATGCGATGCATTGCCGCGTTTACCCGGCGGTATGTGATGCTGAATGTCCGAACAGCGAAAGAGGTGGAGATATGAGACTTGAAGGCAAGGTTGCTCTGATAAGCGGGGCCGCTCGCGGACAGGGCGCGATGGAGGCACGACTGTTTGCTCAGGAGGGTGCCGCTGTCGTGATTGCGGACATCCTTCAGGACGAGGGCAAGCAAGTCGAAGCCGAGATTAATGAATCGGGCGGCAGGGCGTTGTTCGTGAACCTGGATGTTACAAGCGCTGACGACTGGCAGGCAGCGGTAGCCAAGGCGGTCGAAACCTTCGGCAAGATGGACATCCTGGTGAACAATGCAGCGATATACAGCCGCGTTCCCATAGAGCATGCCTCAGAAGAGGAGTGGGACAGCATAATCGATATAAACCTGAAGGGCGTGTTCCTGGGCACCAAGCATTCAATCGCGGCAATGCGTGATGCGGGCGGCGGCTCGATCATCAACATTTCGTCCACTGCCGGACTTGTGGGCAGTCCGCGAGGGGGAGCTTACACAGCGTCGAAGGGTGGCGTGAGGCTGTTCACGAAGAACACGGCGATTCAGCTTGCGCCGGATGGTATTCGCGCAAACTCCATTCATCCAGGCCCGATAGACACAGAGATGATTGCTGACAATATCGGCACACCGGAGGGACTGGCAGCGTCCGTTGAGCGTGTTCCACTGGGCAGGATAGGTACGGTTGACGATGTGGCATACGGAGCGCTGTTCCTCGCGTCGGATGAGGCGTCATTTATGACCGGCTCTGAACTCGTGATAGACGGCGGCGTTACGGCGCAGTAGTCAGAGGACAACTTTCAGTCCCCGGTCGTTTGGGGACCATGCCTTCCGGTTTCCTAATTTAGAAGCATATTGGAGAACAGTTTTCACTTTTTCCAGCGCTTCGGCTAGAAAAGGATTGCGTATTGGCAACATTCACGGCACAGGTTGAGTTGGATGTGAACGGCAGTGTTCACGATATTGAAGTCGGACATCACTGGACGTTGCTGCGCGTACTGCGTGAATCACTTGGGCTGACAGGAGCGAAGCGCGGCTGCGACAGGGGTGAGTGCGGAGCATGCACGGTGCTGCTTGATGGCAAGCCGGTTTACGCCTGCCAGATGCTTGCGGTGCAGGCTGTGGGACGCAGCATCACCACGATTGAGGCGCTGGGCGAGAGCGACAAGTTGCATCCGATTCAGCAGGCGTTTCTGGACAATGACGGCGGGCAGTGCGGGTACTGCACCCCTGGCTTCGTCATCAGCGCCAAGGCACTGCTGGATACAACGCCGAAGCCCACTGAAGAGCAGATACGGCAGGCGCTGTCCGGGAACCTGTGCAGATGCAACGCGTACGGGCGGATTATCGAATCTGTTAAGCAGGCGGCGGTGAGCAATTGAATTCAAACGCAGTTATAGGCACCTCTGTTGCGCGACGGGACCTGCCGCAGAAGCTTACGGGAGAGGCGAAGTACACCAGCGACATCTATTTGCCGGGAATGCTAGTTGGCAAGGTGGTTCGCAGCCCGCATCCTCACGCCCGCATTCTCAGCATAGACACTTCGGCTGCGGAGAGTCTGCCCGGCGTCCATGCCGTTCTGACGCCGTTTGATGTGCCTCAGGGCAGGCTTGCTCCCGATCTGCCCATCCTCGATACGGTGGTGCGCTATGTGGGCGACGAGGTGGCTGCGGTTGCGGCGGATGACGAGGACCTCGCGGAGTATGCGGCGAGCCTGATGAAGATAAGCTATGAGCCGCTGCCGTTCGTCACTACACCACGAGAAGCCATGGAGCCGGACGCGGCGCGTGTGCATCCCGAAGGCAATCTTGTCGGCGGGGAGCCGCTGGCGCTCACTCGCGGAAATGTTGATGAGGGCTTCGAGCAAGCCGACCGCATTTTCAGCATGTCTTACAGTACGCCTTCACATTCGCCTGCGCCGCTGGAACCCAGGGCGGCTGTGGCGATGTGGGAGGGCGAGAAGCTGACGATCTGGAAGACTACGCGGGGAGTGCATGCGGACAGGATGAGTCTCGCGTCGGCGCTGGGGGTTGAGCGCAATGCGGTGCGCGTGATCGGGGCTACGCTGGGCGCAGGGTATGGTGGCAAGGATGAGTCGCGGCTGTCGGTCATCACCGCCGAACTGGCGCGTAGGGCGGGCAAGCCTGTGAAGATAGAGGCTACGCGGGAAGAGGAGTTTCTGGCGGGAAGGAAGCGTCATTCGACTGAGACGACCGTGAAAGTCGGCGTGAAGAATGACGGCACGGTTACCGCAGTTACACGCGACTACGCTGATGGACACGGGCGCGTACCTGGCATCGGGGCCGGGCGTGGTCAGGCGAGCGGGTCAGGGTGCGCTTTATCTATATCACTGCCCGAATGTGCGATATGACGGCTATCTTGTCTACACGAATCAGCCGTCGGCAGGGGTCGTACAGGGCGCTTGGAGCGCCACAGGGACACTTCGCTCTTGAAGTCACGATGAACCACATCGCGGATGAGCTTGGGATAGACCCGCTTGAGTTCCGGCTGCGGAACCATGTGGGCATTGAGGGACAGCCCGGAGAGCGAGTAACGCCCGCAAACGAGATAATCGATACACAGCCTGTTGAGGGGGGCATACCCTTTTCCTCGAACGGGTTGCGGGAATGTCTCGAAAAGGGCGCGGAAGCATTTGGCTGGCAGACAGACACTGCAGAGCGTTCGCAGTCCGCGGAGCATCTGAAGACCGGCAGCGGCATGTGTATGTTCATCTATCGCGGAGGGCCGGGCAGCAGGTCTTCGGCGCGATTGAGGCTGAACTCAGATGGAAGTGTGCAGCTCATTGCGGGTCTGATGGATGTTGGCGAGGGCAGTCACAACCGTTATAGCGCAAATCGCGGCTGAAGCCATCGGTGTGTCCTACGATAGTGTGCGTGTAACTTTTGGCGACACGGCTGATACACCTGAAGCGCCAATTACGGCGGGCTCAACGGCGACATTCTCTACCGGCTCGGCTGCTGTACAAGCGGCGGGAGAGCTAAAAGCGAAGATTCTAAGCCTTGTCGCTACTCATCTGGACGATGATGTCAGCAGGCTCGATATCGTGGACGGGAGCGTTGTATCTGAGGACGGGAATGTGCAATTGCCGCTTGCCGACATAGCTGCGCTTGCTGGTGAGGAGACTCTCCAAGTCGAGGCGTCGGTGATGCCGGGCAGCAGGGACTATATCGTGAACTCGTTCGGAGCGCACTTCGCTGAGGTGGAGGTGGACACCGAGACGGGCAGTGTTCGCGTGCTACGCTATGTGGCGGCGCACGATTCCGGGCGCATTCTGAACCCCCAGTTGGCTACAAATCAGGTTGAAGGCGGCGTGTCGCAGATGCTGGGATTCACGCTGTCGGAGGAGATGCTGACCGATCCTCAGAGCGGCGTGACGTTGAACGGCAGCTTCTTGGAGCACAAGAGTCCGACCGTTCAGGAGTACCCGCCGATTCAGGTGATATTCGCGGATGTAGTCGATCCAATAGGGCCGTTCGGGGCCAAGGCATTAGGTGAGCCGCCGAGTATCGGCGCCGCACCAGCAATCATCAACGCGATATATGACGCGGTGGGTGTGCGCATCACCAACTTGCCTGCGACGCCTGACAAGATTCTGAACGCGCTGAGCGCGCAGGGCGAGGTATAGGGGCTGATGAGAGCGTTCGAATTTGCACCGGCAAGCAGTCTTTCCGAGGTGTCCGAACTGCTGACGTCCGATGGGCAGTCAGCAAGGGTGATTGCGGGCGGGACGGATTTGCTTGGCGAAATCAAGGAAGGCGTAGTCGGTCCTAGGCGACTTGTGAGCCTGCAAGAAATTGCGGATCTCAGAAACGTTCGAGTGTATATGGATGGTGTGCTGATCGGGGCGATGGCAACTATTGCGGATGTCGGGGCGCATACTCTTATACAATCCAGCTACGCCGCGCTTGCCCAGGCTTGCGATTCGGTCGCTACTCCTCAGATTCGCAATGTGGGAACGATAGGGGGCAACCTGTGCCAGCGTCCACGCTGTTGGTACTATCGCAGCCCTCTGTTTGACTGCCGCAAAAAGGGAGGGGAGCATTGCTTCGCTCTTGAGGGAGCCAATAAGTTCCATGCAATCTTCGGTTCCAAGGTCTGTCCGGCTGTGCATCCGTCGGATACCGCTGTTGCACTTACTGCGTTGGATGCGAGGGTGCTGCTAGTTTCGTCGGATGGGCGCGCGCATGCTGCCAATCGAGGATTTCTTCGTTGATCCCGATCGAGATGTGACTACTGAGAATGTGCTGCAAGAAGGCGAGATACTCGCAGAGGTCGTGATTCCACCGGCTTCGCCACGTTCACGCAGCGTGTACCTGAAGGCGAAGGAGCGGCAAGCGATGGACTTCGCGCTGGCGAGTGTGGCGCTGGCGGTTGACGTGGCTAATGGCACGGTTTCAGAAGCTCGCCTTGTGCTTGGAGGCGTAGCGCCCGTGCCATACAGGGTGCATGGGGTGGAGGATGCTCTTGCCGGCATGCGGACAGACGAGATAGACGCAGCACAGGTTGGTCGCATTGCAGCGGAGGGAGCGATGCCTCTGTCTGATAACGGCTACAAGGTGCGGTTGGTGTCGGGATTGGTGGCGCGTGCGGTGAGGACATTGTTGACCGGAGAAGAGCGAGAGGGCGCGTCTCAGTGAGCCGTGGTGTTTGTCATCCGCCCAATATGCTGGAGCACTTTGAGGCCGCGCTTGGCGGCTTGACGGGAGACAGGCTTGGGTTGGTGCTGGACTTTGACGGAACGCTGTCCGAATTTGTGCCTGATCTCGACAAGGCCGTCATTAGCTGCGATGTTGTCCCGCCGCTGCTAGGTCTTGCCAGAAAACTCACGCTGACTGCCGCGATGTCGGGCCGCGCCGCCCGCGACCTGGAGCAGCGCGTGGGCATCGATGGCCTAGTTTACATTGGCAATCACGGCGCGGAGCGCATTTTGGACGGCGCGCTCAGCGTGGCAGAGGAAGCAGAGAGTTCTGAGTCTGACTTGCAGGCGCTGCTTGAAAGATTGGGAAGCGCTGCCAATGACCCCGGCATAGTGCTTGAGAACAAAGCGTACAGCGCATCCTTGCACTATCGGCGCGCGTCCGACGAGGCCGGTGTGAAAGAGCGTTTGCGATCTGCGCTGGGCGATATACCCAAGTCAGAAGACCTGGAATTCTTCTGGGGCAACAAGATACTGGAGATTCGGCGCAGGAACGGCGTGAATAAGGGTATTGCCCTGGATAGGGTGATCCGTGACTGGCAACTTGACGTCGTAATCTTCGCCGGAGACGATACTACGGACGCGGACGCCCTTCGCGTACTTCAGCAACGAAAGGCACCAGGGGATGTGGACGGATTGGGCATTGCGGTCATTCAGGACGGCACGCCCTCGTCTGTGCTGGATAACGCCGATTACAGCCTCAACGGAGTATCGGAGGTTGCGACTTTCCTCAGCCGACTGGATGCTGCAATCGGCTGAGGCATAAGGCCGACGGGTACGCTGTGACGGCTAGAAGATTGCGATTGGGTTGACGGGAGAACCGGTGGCGTTGGACAGGCGCAGCGGGTTGATGGTTAGCATGAACTCCCACCTGTTGCGCTCCCGACACGCTGCCGCAAGCTCTTCGAGGTTGGGGTTGTCCAGAATCCACAGCCCCATTGCGACGATGCCGACCTGATGAATGGGATTGGACATGCTGGCGTACTGGCTCGGCATGACGTCATTGCCCGTGTCGCTCCCTAGTACGGCGATTCCTCGCTCATGAAACAGAGGGAGACACGCCGCCTGACACGCGGGCGAGCCTGCTTCGCGGGGGATTGACCGGACCTTCGACATTGCGGCGGTGCAGGTTGCCGGTGCGGACCAGCAGCACATCGCCCTCTTCGATCGTGAATCCGCAGCGCTTCTTCGGCGGCAAGTATGTCTTCTGGGCATCACGCCTCGCCGCGCTCTATCCAGTCAACACCTCGAATCATCGGCGCGTCCACGAGGACGCCGCGACTCGCGACACCGTTTCCGGCAAGCTCAATCGACTCTACTGTTGCGCCAAGCCCAGTGGATACGAGGTGCGGCGGACGCCCGTTGTACATCTTGCCCTGCCAGAAGAAGTGGGCGAGGCTGTCCATGTGCGTGATGTGAAAGCCGTGGAACGCCATGCCGAAGAAGTCGGTGGCGGCCTGACTGGGGCGGTTCGTCACCTTGTCACCGCTTGCCCAGCCCTCGCCGCTCTCCAGCATGAAGTGGAGAGGCGTGGCCATGTGGTCGGCTTCAGGCGTCCATGTAACTGTTCGTGAGCATGACACGGTTGTGCCCTCCTGAATCAGAGACGCAGCTTGCAGCGTCTTTTCCTTTGAGAGCAAGTTGAGCGTGCCGTGCTGGTCGTCTTCGCCCCAGCGTCCCCAGTTGGACAGCTTGTCGAAGTAGCTAAGGACCTCTTCTTCGCTCGGTATTTGTGCTGGCATTTTTCTCCTTTGCATAAAAGCTTGGGGTGCTAGATTTAATGGCAATCTAAGGCAGTTAAACGCATGTGTGTTCGCGCGTAAGTATAACTGCAACCTGTGTGGATGTCATTTGCCGTCAGCTCGATGCACTGATGACAACTGCTGGCTTCCGAGGCCTTGTTGGTGGAATTAGGTGGTCGCGTGTCCCCGCCGCAGTGCTCGGCCAGAGAGGGCGCCGGTATTCTCGCCGTTTTCGATGACGACCTTGCCATTCACAATGACGTAGTCAATGCCTATCGGGTAGTGATGCGGGTCTTCTCGAGTGGCGTGGGTCTTGACTGTGGCGGGGTCGAAAACAACGATGTCCGCCTTGAAGCCGTCTCGCAGGATACCTCTGTCCGGCAGTCCGAGGCGTTGGGCCGGGAACGATGTCATCTTGCGAATCGCTTCGGAGAGGCGCAGGTGCTTCTCGGCGCGGACGAACTCAGCCAGAACTATCGGGAAGCAGCCGTAAGTACGCGGGTTGGGGTATTCGCCGAATAGGATAGCATCGGATGCAATCATGCCAGCAGGGTGGGACACAAAGGCGGACAGCGTCTGTGGGTTCGTGCCCAATCCAACCGTCGAGATGCCGAGGTTTTCTTCCAGCAGCAGGTCGAACAGAGCCTCAGCAGGCTCTTGCCCGCGCATCTCGGCTATGTCAGTGATCAGCTTGCCTTCGTATTGCTTGTTCTGAGGTTGCGTGAAGTTCGTGAGCCAGTTGTCTCTGAGTCTATCTGCGGATATTTCCAGTGCCATTCTGGAGCGGTCGCGCGGGTCGCGCAACGCGGCCATCAGCCTTTCAGGACCGCCGTCTTTCGCCCAGTGCGGCAGTCCCTATGGTGATGGTCGTGCCTGAGTACGGATAGGTGTAGCAGTCGAAGGTAACATCCATGCCCTCAGCGCGAGCGTCCTCGACGAGGCCAAGGTATTCCAAGTGGCTGCCGACTCCCTGCTCGCTCTGGCGATAGTGCGTCAGGTGGATCGGGGATATCTGAGCGCCTGCCAATCTCGATTGCCTCTTCCCATGGGGCAAGCAACCCCTGGGAGCGCAGGCTGGCGCGCGTGTGCGTGTGGTAGAAACCGCCGAGGCTTGCTGCCGCTTCGGAAAGCTCCACAAGTTCGTCTGTTGGCGCGTATGCGCCGGGAGGGTAGTCGAGTCCTGTGGACAGACCCCATGCGCCTTCTTCCATAGCCTCACGCACTACTGCTCGCATGTCTGCCATCTCAGCAGAGGTGGCGGGCCTGTCGTTCCAGCCTACGGACCATATTCGCACCGGCGAGTTGCCAAGTATGTATGCGACGTTGATGGCGACTGCATTGTCGAACTTGCCGAGATAATCTGCGACCGTCAGCCAGTCCGCAGGCATTGGAGGGTAGCCGTTCAGCCCGGAGTCCAGCCAGATGTAGCGGTTAAGCTCATCCTGAGTCTTGAACGGCGCGTGTGAGATTCCGTCTATGCCCACGAGTTCGGTGGTTACGCCCTGCCTCACCTTTGGGTCGTGTGCGGCGCGCCCAAAATGGTCAGTCCCGCGTGTGAGTGCAGGTCGATGAACCCTGGGCAGACTACATGACCAGTTGCATCGATGACTCGAACGGCTTCCAAGCCGGATACATCGCCCCTGTGGACGGAAACTGAGTCGCCTTGAACTCCGACCGCGGCGTAGAAGCCCGGGCTTCCCGTGCCGTCAACTACTTGCCCATTGACTATAAGAATGTCCAGCATGTTCATCTCCATTGCGCTGCGAGAGGATTTGTCAGGTCTGGATGATAGCAGGGTTTCGGCGGCGGCGGAAAGTTGGCGACGACTGAGTATCCTGAGATAGGGCTGATTAAGGGGGCGGAAAATGCTAGGCGGAACCGCCTGCAATATCTGCCTGTAATATCAGTGTGTCCATGTTACAATTTGCGGCATCTTTTGGCATACGGAGGGTTGCGAATCGAGTGACCCTCGATCCTAATCCAGAGCAAATAGATTGCGAGACTTGAAACGATGCCCAGCGCACTAGACGGAATTACTGTACTTGACCTGACGCGGCAGAGGCCTGGGGCACTGGCGGGCATGTTCCTGTGCGACAACGGCGCTCGCGTGATCCGCCTGGAACTTCCGGATGACGATAACGAGCGTACAGACCCATATACATGGTCTGGGATCGAGGCAAGGAGAGCGTCTCGCTGGACATATCATCCGAGCAGGATGTTTTCAGAAAGTTGGCGCTCAATGCTGATGTTCTCATTGAGGACTTTGCGCCAAGTTCGGCTTACCAGAAGATAGTGAACTATGGCGAATTGCGCCGTATCAATCCGCGACTTGTTCATTGCTCCATCACGGCATACGGCAAGCAGGGACCGATGCGGGACGAACCCGGCGACGAGCATCTGGTCATGGCCAGAATGGGCATACTTGCGTCACAGCCCGGCTTTCGTGAAGGACCGGTACATGTGGTGCATCCGGTCGTCAACCTGGGTACAGCGGTGCTGGCGGCGCAGGGAATCACTTCCTCGCTATACGCGCGGGAAAAGACCGGATTTGGGCGCAAGGTGGATACTTCGGTCATGGCAGGCTCGCTGATGTTCTCGCCAAAGATCATCGGGGAACGGCTTGAGCAGCGCCCGTTCCAGCTTACGACTGCGGGCGGCGGGCCATTTTACAGCGTGTTTGAGTGCGCCGACGGCAACTGGATTCAGATTGGATGTATTCACGGCGGCTTCGTGGATATTGCCGCGACCGTGATGGGCATTGCCGACCTGCTTGCAGACCCACGCTACGGCGATGGCAGGCGCCCGGAGAGCGAAGAGGCGCGTGCCGAACTTTTCGATATTGTGGCGAATGTTCTCAAGACGAAGCCATGTGCCGAGTGGGAGCGAATCTTCGAGGATGCGGATGTGCCGTACGCGCGCGCAAGTTCGACGGACGAGTCTATGGACAATCCGCAGGTCATCGCTAATGACATGTTGCTGCAAATGAACGATCCGATTGTCGGCGAAGTTACGCAGATGGGCAATCCGATTAAGTTCACGCATACGCCCGGGGGAGATTCGCGGCGCGCGGCCTTTGCGTGGGCAGCATACCGACGCGGTGCTGTCAGAGATAGCAGATGTGGAACTGCCCGAGGCGCGCGAATTGGAGCCGCGTGCTGACGCTCCACCGCTTGACGGCGTGCGGGTTATGGAGATGACGAATGTGATTGCTGGGCCCGCCGGCGGCAAGTGCCTGGGAGACCTCGGTGCGGACATCATCAAGTTCGAGCCACCATACGGCGACATATCGAGGCCCGCGGGGATGCAGTATTTCCTTTATCTGAACTCCAACAAGCGCTCGGTGTCTGCAGACACAAAGACGCCGGAAGGGCAAGAAGTAGCTCAGAAGATAGCGGCTGAAGCGGACATAATGCTGGCGAACATGCGGCCCGGCGCGACTGATCGCATGGGCCTCAGCGCCGAAAATCTGGAACGACTCAATCCAGGACTGATTCAGGCGCATACGACGGCTTTTGGCTGGTCGGGACCGTATGCCCATCGTCCCGGCGTTGACCCGCTGGCGCAGGCTTGGATGGGCCTGCAGTTCGCGCAGGGTGGGCGCGGCAATCCGCCGGTATTTCTCGCTCAGCTTGCGCCGACCGACTTTTCGTCCGGCGGCATGGTCGCACTGGGGGCGATAATGGCGCTTTACGCGAGGGAGCGCACAGGAGTCGCGCAGAAGGTGGACTGCAACCTGCTGAACTCCGGCGCTGTGCTGCGAGAAGACGATTTCCTGCGATACGAAGGCAAGACATCGCCGCCTATTGCCGACGGAGGGCAATACGGGCTGAGCGCCCTGCACAGGCTCTTCGAGACTGAGGAAGGATGGCTGTATCTCATCGCGGAAACGCAGGGAGAGTGGGAAAGCCTTTGCTCCGTGATGGAGCGCGAAGACCTCCTTCTGACGACCGATTTTCCTCTTCGGCAAAGCGAGTGGAGCACGATGATATCCTGTGGGATATTCTCACCGAGGCATTCGCGCAGGGGATGGCGTATGAGTGGGTGCGCCGATTGAGGAAGGCGGGAGTGCGCTGCGCCGACGTGACCGAGCGGTACAATGTGGGCTATTTCGAGGACGAACACGTTCTCGCAAGCGGGATGGTGGCTGAGTACGACCATGTTACTTACGGCAGAATGCACTACTTTGCGAACGGCATCATGTTTGGGGAGACACAGGGTATCAATGGCAGACCTACGCCGCTGCTCGGCGAACACAACCGAGAGAAACTGGCGGCGCTGGGCTACTCGCAGTCGGAAATAGATGAGCTTTACGAAAAAGGCATCCTTACCACGGAAGAGCCTCGCAAAGCGTAATCGCCCATGAGCGTCGAGATTTCCACAGCGAAGAACCGAGTACGGCTGCGCCTTGTTTTGCTTGCGTCTTCGGCGTTTATGCTCTTGCTTGCGCTTTTCGCCTATGCTCTTGTGGGCATACAGTGGGCAATTGCGCCGCTAGTGCTTGCCTTGCTGACATTCGGCATTGGCGCCGGCAGGCTTTCAGGTAGATCGCTGGCGCTGCTGAATGATGACTTGAGAGTGATACTCACAGGCTCGTGGGCATCTGTGCCGCCTGCAAATTCAGCGGAAGAAGAGGTGCCAGCGCGACCTGAATCAATCGCAGTTCAGCAGCCTGTTGACGCAGGAGTTGCCCAATCGTTTGCTCCTTCCTCGCTTCCCTCAAGTGTCACTGATCGAAGTGACTCTGCGGCATTAGCGCCTGGTCGTCCAATATCAGTACTGGGGCTGTCAGAGAAGCAAATTGGTATGGCGCTCTTAGTTGCGGGTCTGCTATGCGCGGCGCTCAGCCTTTACTCGTTCCCCAAGGGTCCCCCGAACACGCTGGCTTGGTGGAGTTACTTCCTGTCGGTTCTGTTTACCATTGGGGCTGTGCCTGCGTTCGAGGGCGGCTGGACGGCCTTCTTCGCTCGATTCAGGCGGGGGTATCAGGTCTCGTTCGAGCCGCGTGGGCTGCTGCCGTGGGCTGCGCTGGGCGGGATACTGCTCTTTGCTTTGCTGATTCGGTTGTACAATCTGGACGGATTCCCGCCGGGCATGTGGTTCGACGAAGCTGACAACATTGATCAGGCGAGGCTCATCGCGGAGCGTCCCGCGCAGACGCCGCTGTATGTGCCATCGAACAATCTGCCAAGCTTCTTCCTACTGCCCATTGCACTGATAATCAAGTTTGCTGGCATCTCTATTACGACAGGACGGCTTGTAGCGGTAGCCTTCGGCGTCGCCGGTGTGTTGGCAGTGTTCCTGATGGTGCGGCACATGTCTGGTACGGCGATAGGGCTTGTCGCCGCCCTTCTGACGGCGGTGATGCGCTGGGACATCACCTGGAGCCGCATCGGGATGCATGGCATAACCGCGCCGTTCTTTGCCGCTCTCGCCGCCTGGTTGACATATCGCGCAATTGACAGAGGACGCGCCGCTGACTTTGCATTGGCGGGGGCATGTCTTGGGCTGGGCATGTGGTTCTACGCGGCATATCGTCTGTTCGCCATCGTGATCGCCTTTGTGCTGCTGCACGCTCTCGTCTTCGGAAGTCAAGGAAGAAGGCGGCTGCTGGCGAACATCGGCGTCATGGCGTTTTTCTCGATCATCGTGACTTTGCCTGTTGCACAGTTCGCGGCAACTAACTCGGACGAGTTCTTCAAGAGGACGCAGAGCACATCTATTTTTGCGCACGTGGATGACGGCGACGAATCACGGGCTTTGCTTGAGAACCTGGGTAAACATCTCGGGATGTTCCACATCGAGGGCGATCCCAACGGACGGCACAACATACCGCGCGCACCGATGCTGGACATCTTCTCTGGTCTGCTGATGCTGGTGGGATTGGCGATAGCGGCGACAAGATGGCGCGATGTGTCTTTCATTGTGCTACCTGTGTGGGTTCTGGTGATGATAATGCCGGGGGTTCTGACGATACCATGGGAAGGTCCGCAATCGCTTCGCAGCATTACGGTGATTCCCGCGGTGATTACTCTTATTGCTATTGCCATCGGCTTCATCTGGAATTTGGGGTGGTCTGCGCGCTTTGCCGTTGTGCGTCTGGGGACTGCGGCGGTGATAACTGCGCTGCTTGCAATAGTTGGGTACGCTAACCTCTACGCATACTTCGGCGAGCAGGCGAACAGCCCCAAAGTGTACGCGGCGTATTCCACGGATGAAACACTGATGGCGCGCGATGCTGCTGAGCAGGTTGCACGGGGCTATGTTCCGATGGTCTCACGGCAGTTCAGGCATAGCCTTGTTGCCAGTCTGTTCGGACATCGCTTTCCGCGGCAAACGATCGCCGCGCCGACGAATATCCCAATTGACCCACAATTGGTGTGGCATGGTGCGGCAATTTATCTGGAGCCGCGTGAGGCAGGATTCTACGACACCCTGAGAGCGTACTACCCGTCGGCAGACTTTCGTGAGATAAGACCCCCTACGGGCGGCGATGTGATGTACTATTCGGCTTACATCAGCCGTGAGCAACTAGAGGCAGCCCAAGGGCTTGTGGCGCGGCGTACACTGCGAGATGGTGAGGTCATCGAAAGCGTCAAGACAAGCACGGAAAGCGTCTGGATGCTGGAAGTCGATGCCGATGACACACCTTTCGATGTTGAGTGGGAGGGCGCGCTGCACATAACTCATCCCGGCGAATATGTTCTCGTGCTGGACAGCGATTCGTCGGCGACCGTCGCACTGGACGGCAGGAAAATTCTGTCTCATGACAGGCCGCGCGTGACAATAGTGCCGGCGGTTGGGCTGCATGTGTTGAGAGTGCACTCGCGAGTAGAGGATGCAGACGGCGTGCTGCGCGTGCTGTGGCAACCGCCTCCACCGCCGCCAATCGAAGGGGAGGAACCGTCGCCTGTTGAAGACATAGCTGATCTAGATCCGGAGCCGATCTCGTCAGCCAATTTGTACCATGGCGACGTGCGTCCTGTGGGACTGGCTGGGCGCTTCTTCGCCGATTTGGAGGATGTCGATGGATTGGGCGATGCAGCTGCCTGACGCTATGCGCGTTACGCCGGGAATAGGCGGCGCGTTTTGGTATCACTCTGTCGTGAGTGGGGCGCACCTGGCGGTGTGGGACGGTAACTTGCAAGCGCCCGAATCCGGCTTGTATCGGTTCAGATTCGGTGAGGCTCATGGCGAAATGAAGGTGATAATTGACGGAGAGACTCTAATAGATACTCGCGCCGACAGGGAGGTAGAGGTGGAACTGGTGGAAGGTGAGCGTCGTATCCGGTTGGAGTATCTGACGAGTGCGGGGTCGCCGTGGTTCGAGGTGCTGTGGGCGCCGCCGGGACAGCCTGAATCGCGTATTGGGCCGGAGTATCTGTCGCCTGCGCCTGAGTATATGTTTCGGGTATTGGAATAGGAACGATGCTGCCTGCTGAGCGTCGTGGCTGAGGCTTGCTGAATGGATGAACTTGCGTCTTGCGTAGGTTAGAAGCTCTCTAGGGCTGCACATTGAGATGGCTGTGTTATACTGCGCGCTGTTGGCGTTTGATTAAGTGGGAGGCTACCTGTAATGTTTGATGTTGTAATTCTTGGCGGGAGCGTTGTTGACGGCACGGGCGCGCCTGCCTATCGGGCCGATGTTGGCATTAAGGGAGAGGCGATTGCCGAGATTGGCGACCTGTCGCAAGCTCAGGCGCGCCGCGTCATAAATGCCGCCGGCCTGACTGTTTCGCCAGGGCTTCATAGATACACATGCTCATTCCGACGGCATACTGCTAATCGACCCGCAGCATGCTGATGGGTTGCGGCAAGGAATCACAACTGAGATTCTGGGGCAGGATGGGACTGTCTTATGCGCCGCTGTCTCTGAGAACTACCGCATGAACCGACGCTACTTGGCAGGCATTCTGGGCGAACCGCCAGAAGATCTAGATATGAGCAGCGTGCGGCGTTTCGCTCGCACTATCACAAGAAGACGGCTATCAACACCGCCTATTGCATCCCGCACGGGGCGATCCGACTGGAAACGGTAGGCTTCTATGACAAGCCGCTGGTGGGCGACGCGCTGGAGAAGGGGAAACAGCTCATACGCGAGGGTATGGAGCAAGGAGCGGTCGGGCTTGCCACCGGTATGTCGTACTTCCCCGAATGCTTGGAGCGACACCGACGAGCTCGTGGAGTTGTGCAAGGTGGTCGCAGAGTACGGCGGCGTGTATGTAACGCACCTGCGCGATGTGAACACGGAGCGCGGCTTTGGCGGAGGCGATGTGCCGGAAGCGCTGGAAATCGGCAGAAGGTCGGGCGTCAAGTTCACTTTTCGCACTATCGCACGCATCCGGAGAGCGCGGGGAAGGTCGCCGAGCGAGTGGAGCTGATAGACAAGGCTAAGGCGGAGGGAGTGGACTGCACGCTGGAGCTTTACCCGTATCCTACCGGTAGCAGCTACCCGATCCGCTATCTGCCAAGCGAGGTGAACAACGGGGGACCTGAAGCGCTGATGGAGCGGCTGCGCGACCCGGAAGAGCGGCAGCGAATGCTGGAGTATATGCAAGAGCGCTCGAACGATCTATCGTCCGCAGTGTTCACTTATCTGCCCAAGAACAGCCACCTGGAGGGCATGAGCCTTCGAGACATCGCTGCCGAGCGCGGGGGTGTCGATGGAAGAAGCGATGATGGAGATGCTGGTGGATGAGGAGCTACAAGTCGGCTACCGGGGCGCTCCGCCGGACAGCGTGAAGGTCTGGCAGCAGGTCAGCCGCGACTGCGTGGAACTGCTTTCGAGGCCGGACTATATGGTGGGCAGCGACTCGATACATGTGGGCAGCATGCCGCACCCAAGGGCTTATGGTTGCTTCCCGCGCTTTCTTGGACGGCTCCGACGCAGTTTTGGAATGCTCACGCTCGAAGAGATGGTGCAGCGCATGACGAACAATGCGGCACAACGGTTTGGGCTGACAGGACGTGGGCGCATCGAGCAGGGCGCATTCGGGGATATAGTGGTGTTCGATGATGAGCGAATCAACGACAACGCCACTTACGACGATCCATGCCAGTTCCCGACAGGTATTCCTTATGTGCTGGTGAACGGGCAGGTTGCAGTGGACAGCGAGCATTGCACGGGTGTGCTGGCGGGTCAGGCGGTGCCGTAGTGCTGCGGAAGCGCTAGGGACTGCTGCATTTGGACACCCTTTCGGTCGAGCAGCTTTTGCTGGTCGCCGCGATGGTATTCGCGGGGGCGCTCGTTTACTGTACCGCCGGGTTCGGTATTGGAGTAACCTCCATACCACTGTTGCTTTTTGTGGTGGACCCGCAGACGGCAGTGGTGCTCATAAACACCGTGTCGCTGTTCATGTTCTCGCTGGTTATATGGCAGACGCGGCAGCACATACCCGTTCGTCAAGTGCTGCCAATAGCCGCCGCGGGACTTGTGGGCGTGCCGGTCGGGATACTCATACTAAGGGACGCTGACACCGCGATTCTTCGCATTGCGATCGCTCTGCTCATAATCGCACTGACACTGCTTGCCGCTTTCAACAGGCGCTGGACGCTGCCCAACTCAACGCCGGTGGGATTGGGAACAGGCTTCGTTGTGAGCATGATCGTGAACGCATTTGGTGTGGGCGGCGCTCTGTTGGCGCTTGCGCTGCTTTCGCGCCGGATGTCGAGTCGGGCGCTGCGAGGCTCGCTGTCGCTGTACTTTCTTGCGGTAGAGGGCGCGGGAGTCATAGGTTACGGCGTAACAGGCCTGCTCACGGCAGAACGAGTTCAACTGATAGGCGTGGCGGTGCTTCCGGTAGTGCTGGGGTTTGGGGCGGCGGCGCTAATTCTTCGCCGGATAAACGAGGTAATGTTCCGAAGATTGGTCATAGTGGCGATAGTAGTTACGAGCCTGACGGTACTGGTGCGGGAAGTTGCAAGTTTGTAATGAGTATGCTTCAAATCGGCGTAGCTGCCTTCATGCTATTCCTCGGCTGTACGGCGCTCAGTGCGACGGGCTTCGGGATAGGGATGGTAGCGATGCCCGGCCTGTTATTCGTGCTGGAGCCGCAGACTGCGGTGGTCGTTCTGAATACGATCGCACTGGCACTTGAGGCGTGGATAGTTGTACAAGCTCGAAAAGACATACCCTACAGGGAGGTTCTGCCAATAGCCGTTGCCGGTGCGCTGGGCGTGCCGTTTGCGGTGTACGTCTTGAAGTTCGCCGATCCGGGCATAATGCGTATCGGCATATCCGTACTCGTCTTGATGTTGGCAGCGACCGCGACGTTCAACTTCCAGAGAGAATTCCCGTACTCGAAGGTAGTCGGCGTACTGGCTGGACTTGCGGTGGGGGTTGTGCTTCCTGCATTTGGCGTTGGCGGCCCCTGGTGACTCTCTATCTCCTGACGCGGAACTGGCAAAGAGAATCTGTCAGAGCGGCAATGGCATTTTACCTGCTTGTGCTGGACGTGTTCAGCGTAGCAGGCTACGCTGTCGCGAGGCTGTACACTGCCGAGAGGCTAATCCTGATTGCGCTTATGGTGATACCTATGCTGGCGGGGTTGGGGCTTGGCGCTCTGATTCTCAAATTGATGAGCGAGCGCGTATTTCGTTATGCGGTCCTGACGATAATAATCTCGTCCAGCATATTCGTACTGATTAGGGAGGTGGCAAGCATTTGATGGATTTGGGATGGCTTGAAGCAATTGTCGTCATATTTGCGATGCTATTGGCTTCTACGGTCTTCAGCGCGACGGGCTTCGGGATAGGCATGATCTCCACGCCCCTTATGCTGCTCGTCTATGAGCCGCAAACCGTCATTGTCGTGGCCGGGACGGCAGGTGTGGGATCGGCGTATGGATAATCTCGAAGTCTTGGCGGGACGTCCCCTTCAGAGAGATTTTGCCGATAACCATTGCTGCCCTGTGTGGCGCGCCTATCGCGGTTTTCATACTGAAGACGGCGGATTCGAGTGTGCTTAGCATCGGAATCGCCGTTCTAATCATACTTTTCGCAATTGGCTCGTTCGTTAAGATCGAGAAGGAGATTCCCTACTCTAAGCAGGTGGGAATCGCGGCAGGATTCATAGTGGGCGTGCTGCTGCCCACATCAGGTGTCGCCGGCTCTCTGGTGATGCTGTTCCTAATGACGAGGAATTGGGAGCGTCAGACAGTCAGGGCGGCTATGGCGTTCTTTCTGGTATCGCTGATGGCGTTTACGGTCGTGCTCTTTGCTCTCTATGGGCTGTACACACCCCTACGTCTCACGCTGATAGGCATAGTCGCAATTCCAGCGGTGATAGGCTTTCTGCTGGGAGCAATGCTCATCAAGCGCATTAATGAGCGGGTTTTCGGCAATCTGGTCATTGGCATCATCATCGTTTCAAGCATCGTTGTCGTGGTCAAAGAAGTGAGTAAGTATCTGTAATGGAGTTGACGCTGGGACTGACGGGAATTGCTATTGCGGCGCTGGCGCTATTTTTAGGCTGCACGGTGTACAGCGCGACGGGCTTCGGCATAGCGATGGTGGCCACGCCTATTGCGCTACTGGCTATCGCTGACCCGCAGACGGCTGTGATAGTGGTGAACAGCGCAGGCGCGAGCGCAGGGGTGCTGATAGCGATTCAGGCGAGAAAGGACGTCCCGTACCGTGAGATAGTGCTGATTGCGGCGGCTGGGGGGCTCGGAGTTCCGATCGGCGTAGCGATATTGAAGTTCGCGGAACCAACATTATTCGCATCGGCATTGCCACTCTCATCCTACTGCTCGCCGCCTTGTCGTTTAAGGAGTTTCAAGGTGAAATACCCTATGCAAGGGCACTGGGCATCGTCGCGGGCTTTGTGGTAGGAGTTACCCTGGCCGCATTTGCGGTCGGAGGACCGTTAATCGTCCTCTTTCTGCTTGCGAGGAACCTGCAGCGGCAGTCGGTAAGAGGAGCGATGGCGTTCTTCCTGTTCGTCATCTCAATGGTTGGGTTAGGCTTTTATACGTACTTCGGACTTTACACAGCGGAGCGACTGACTCTCATCGCCATCGTGCTTGTCCCGGCCTTCATTGGGTTCGCCCTAGGCGGGCTGCTGATCAAGCAGATGAATGAGAGAATATTTCGCTATGTGGTCCTGGGAATCATTGCTATGTCCAGCATGGCGGTTCTCTTGCCGGAGGTTAGGAAGATGGCGCAGGCCTGGACTTAGCAGGCAATTTATTGCAGGGGATAAGACGGCATCGAGTGGGAAGGTGTGTGGTAGCATACTTCCATCAATTCTGTGAGGAGAGATCATGAAGATAACATCCGTTGAGACTTATCCGGTGGACAGATATCTGTTCGTGAAGGTACATACTGACGAGGGCATTACGGGCTACGGCGAAGCAGGTGCGTGGGGACACTTGGAGGCGACCGAGGCCGCGATTCGCCTGAAGTTCGGGCCGTATCTGGTGGGCAAGAACCCGCTGCTGATCGAGCATCACTGGCAGACGATGTACCGCACCGGGCATTTCGGTGCAGCGGCGATTATGGCAGCATACAGCGCAATCGACATCGCGTCTGTGGACATCGGACGTGGCACGCTTCTGCGTGCCGGTGTACCAGCTGCTCGTAGGCCAGGTGCGGGACAGGCGACGCGTCGACTACCATGTGTTTCGGCTCGACTCGCGAGAGCTGTGATCGGGCGGTGAAGGCCGCTAGGAAGCGTTTCACGGCCGTCGTGGTCGGGCACCTGACGCCGTTCCTTGACGAGGAACCCCGCTCGTGTGCCGTACTACAAGTCGCACAGCTCTCGGACAAGATGCGGACGCCTGATAGACATGGCTGTGCGGAATGTACCGCGAGCGGCGGCACCGTAGGTTGACCTGCATCGAGTTTAACCACCGCACCGCCGGACGCCGACGACCTGCATATGCGCGTCGTGCTAGCGCAGGGCATCGCGAGTTCCATCCTAGTGTTCTGACTAGACCCATCCTGCCGTGAAGCATTAGACGCAATGGACTTGTGGCGAACCAGATTACGGTGCCAATCGCTACCGGAGAGCGTATTCCATACACTTCCATGAGTTCGACAATATGCTGCTGAAGCGCGCGCGCTGTGCAGTATCATCCGCCCGATGTGGTGCGGGCGGCGGCATCACGCACACTAAGATCAATCGCTGCTCTGCGGCTAGGCGCGAGCTATGTGGGCGTCGTGCCGCACACCCGTTTGGGCCAATCAGCACGCGGCGTGCCTGCAGATTGCGGCGTGGCTATCGCCGACTTCGCATATCAGGAATACCCGAGCAGGATGAGCACGATTCCCGAAGAATGTGATGGTCAAAGAGCCGAGTCGGCCGTTGCGACTGCTTCTGATCATCCGGACGCGCTGCCGGCATCGGCATCGAGATTGCGGACGATGTCGCAGGTAGAAGTCGCCGCGCGACCTACGGGCGATAAATGTGCGAGCTGCACCGGGATGGTTCTGGCGGGTTGTTGACGCAGTAGTGCATGGGCTTTACAAGATGAGTGAGGTTGAATGAATAGAGTTTACGCACGCCACAGTTGAGAGGTATGAATTCACACCGCTAGTCAGAGCTGTCGGTGCCTTGGCTTCGGATCCAAGTGATGAAGACACGGTGCAGCCTTGGCGGCGCTTAGCTGGCAGAACGATTGCACGCGCTGGTTATTGCGACTCGTGGAGGCGGCGCTACCGTCTTTTCTTTTCGCTATTTGTTCGGTGACGTTGTTAAGCCTCTGTTCTTGCTAATTGTCATTTTTTGTCGCGCTCGATATGTAACGACACCCGAGGGCAGAGTGCGCTGCCTACCGCCGTTGTATCCGATGTGGCCGTTCTGGCCTACGCACCGCAGGCGCGGCATTCTGACACGATGAGTGACTTGCCATGCTGCGGAGCGTCATGAGCGAGGGAAGTCGCCGCTAGACTGGAGCTCGCCGAGAGCATTATCTGGGACGGTCGGCTACGGCGATGGCGCGGGCGCAGCACTACCTCTGGAGCCTAGTAGAGAGCAACACACTGCGCTGGAGTTTTCGCCGTCCGCGCCGGGGCGTCTCTGCGGTTCATAGAAAAGGATGCGGCACTCGATGTGCTGCTTGATGTCGCGGCGCGGGCGTGCGCCGACAGGCCCGGCTTTGGCCCGCTCCACGCCGACCACACCAGTGAGTTCATGGCGGACTTGGAGCATGACAGACGCGGCGCAAGCGCTTTGCAATTCGTGGTCTTCGAGGAAGACGGGAGGGCCAACGGCCATGTCATCTATCGTCTGGACGGCGAGACCGTACTGGTCATTGACCTGATGGCGACGACCGATGCCGCTACGCGCCCCTCGTGGTCGGTTCTGCTTCGGCATAGACCTGAGAACGCAGAGATAGAGGTCGCAGACCCCGTGGACGATGCGCTGCCATGGATGCTTGCCGACCCGCGCCGCTTGGAGCGCGTGCCTTATATGAATGTGGCTGCGATGTTGGATGTTCGCAAGGCGCTGGAGGCGCGAGATTTTGCGGCAAACGGGAGATTGGTGTTGGAGGTTCTGGACGAATTCTGCCCTTGGAACGCCGGTCGCTATGAACTTGAGGCGGGCCTTGGTGGTGCACGCTGCGAACCCACGACGGCCGTGCCTAATATCACGCTGCGGCGTCGTCGCTGGCGTCCATCTACCTGGGCGCGTGAACTCAGCACTCTGGTTCGCGCTTTCCCGCGCCGAGTGTAGATTGCCTGAACGATGTATCTTGCGGACGCCATGTTCGCGCGCGACTGAAACCATGGTGCTCACGGACTTTGACGCTTGAATTTCGCTAAATCATCATCGACTTAACGACAAAGCGAGGCATTACCATGACGACAACTATATCGATATTGTTGGCAGCGGAGCACAGGGATCACAGTGACGGCGGTCCCGCAGACTCTTGCGACATGGACAATCCGTTCATGTGGAGTTTCGATCCGTCGTGCCGATGGCTGTATATCGCGACTGCTTCAACTATGCGATTCGCAGCTGGATATGCACCGGGAGAGCTGTCGACATTCGCAGGCACGGTGAATCGGGGCATACGGGCGATGGCGGGCCTGCGGTCGAGCGAAGAGTGACGAGATTACGCTATACAGGTGGACGGACCAACGCGGATGTGTGTACATCTTGCAGCGTTTCAATCCCGCTATTGCGCAAGATTGACATCGCACCGGCATACCATCGGCACGTGGCGGGCGACACGACTTGTGCCGCTCTCTGGATGGCGACGGTGGGCCTGCGAGCGCAGGACGTCAGATGCGGAGCCGAACGACTGCATCCTGGATGGCAAGGGCGGCTGATGATTGCGACATAGCCAAGGACCAGCGCATCGGCGGATCTGTGGACGATGCAAGCGGCATGATGAGCACAGTTGCTGGGACGGCGCGAAGGAGCATACCGGAGACGGTATGGGACGGCGAGCGCAGGCGGGCGTCATCTTCGGGCGCGACGGTGTGCGTGGACGGCGATGGCAATACCTAATGTGCGAGCGAGAGGCAACACACCTTCGCGCATATCGATGTCTGTGGGCATCAGCGCGACTGTTTGCGGCACGGCACAGGCGCACAGGGCTATACAGGATGACGGCGGCCGCGATTGAGTGCGAGTTCAACGGCCCGACGGCGATACGCTGCGATGGGGACGACATGTGCTCATCGTGGATGAGGCGTAGAACCACTGCGATACGCAAGTATGATGCTGCGAGCGGCATCTATACGACGGTTGCGGGAGGACACGAGGGGCCGACGGGGATGGCGTTCATGCGCTGTGAGCAGGCTGCGCGACCTCATGGCGTGGTGGTTGATGGGTGAGGCGAAGATGTATATCCGGAGCGAGAACCATCGTATTAGGTTGGTGCGCTGACAGGGCGACTCGGTGTTAAGGAATGGGCGTATACTACACCAATAATATCCTGCCATCTCTGTCCTATAGCGAGTTATTGCCCTTTCAAGTTTCGGCTTTCGTCGATTCTAAGCCGAACCCGGGCCGTCTGGCAATTTGATGACGCCGTTTTCCCGGGATTATGGGGTCACGACACGTGCTACGCGCTCTGCGGGGCCGGTGAACTTTTCGAGAACTCGTGGGGCGCACTGCGTTATTAGGTTGTGTATCGATTGAAGGATTGCAACGGAGTTACGCGACGTTGGGGCTGTGCGGCATGATGACCTTGTGTCGGAGACTCGCATCTCGTATACCCTGCATTCGGACGGCGCGACGTTTAGATGTCAGGCTGAAGGATGTCCGGGTGGTCCGGTCGTCATGGGTGCGGAACGCACATGCGGATGTTGCTGACTCGCCAGTCGATATGGCGCAGTCTAGTGGCTCCACGACTTGGCGCAAGCGCGCAGGTCGTACTGGTGCAGCGGCTCCTCGAGTGGGCTACGCGAGTTCCTCCGGGACTTCTGCCTGCTGAATCGCCGTTGGAACGGAGTACGTAGTAAGTAGAAGACGTCGTAGCGTTGTTGGCATCGAAGCGACGTGCACGTCGTCAGGCAGCCACTCGCGGACGGCCCTGATATCTCAGCAGTCGTTTCTGGGGTTGCTGTCCTGCGGTAGTCGCGCCAGTCCCTTCGAATCTTGAAGGCGCGGAGGAAGCCTTTCTCGTAGCTTCCTGCACCATCTTCGAGCAGTTCGCCGGGCTGGAGACTGCGCCAGCCGTTGCGCGCGCGCCAGGAGAGGGGATCTCGTGCGGTGCGCCCGCCGATGCATGGCATAGCACCGGCAGCCCGTGCTTGACTTCTGATGTGTCTCCAGCAGCAGATGTCGATCGCGCCCAGCACGCATTGAGGCGGGATGCGAGTAGCCTGCTGCCTGTGCGAGAGAGAGCTTCTCCAGAGGTGCTGGCGATTGGTCTGTAAGGGGTTTTCTCCGCCTAGCAGGGGCTTACTCATGCTGTCGAGGTATGCCGCTAATACGTCTAGTCCACGTGAGCCTTCGTCGATGCCGAGTATGCCTTCGTCAGTTTTATAGACCGCGCACTATGAGGCGCCCGCCGCGACCCACGAACGGCGTCGTTGCCTCGCTCATAAAGCTCGCGGAGCTGCTGTTGACTTTGATATCGGTGATTTTCATGCTGCACCTCTTTGGGTTTGTCAGTAACTCAGTTGCCATGTGTCTTGCTGACTATATGATCGAAAGTGGATGTTGTCAATTGCACGCTATCTGCGAGTGTCATTTAATGTGCTGATGGGCGCCTTCGCGACCCAGGGTCGTCGCCGGCGTGCCGTGATGAACAGCCGGCCTGCTCTGCGCGCGCAAGCCTCCGATGCGCTGGCGGTTATGATGCCGGGTATTGTGCCAGCGCGCTTGGTATCCTCAGAAGACTTTCACGATGAGGTCTCCATGCGCCTGCCATCCTGCGGCTCGGAAAGGCCACGCCCATCGAGAAGCTGGAGTCGCCATGACCGACCCAGCACCGTCATCCCTCGCTGAGAGGATGTCCTCGGCTATTGCGGCTGCTCTGACGGTCTCGATCTGCACGCTAGAATGATCTCTTCATTCGCCCACTTGCATTAGTTGCCGCCCAAGAAGCCTGTGCCAACTCTCCGCTGACGCCCGCCCCAAGATGGGGACCTTCTGTCCGTCTGTCGGTCTCTATGTTTTATTTGGTTGAAGTTCGGTTTAAAGCGGTGAGTTAAGCCACTCGAGGGGTAGAGACGAAAGCAGAAGCGGGCAGCAAGTCCGTGGTCACTTAAGAAGTCTATGTAAAGAGTCGGGCCTTCAGTGTTGAACAAATTCTGGAACGCGGCGTGAGAGGAGCATAGGAGGGTAGGTGTGGTTAAGAGGAGACGGAGCTAGAGGGCTATAGAGGGGAGGGGAAAGAGAGGGGACCTAGGGGGATGACTGATGACGCTGAAGGAAGGAGGCAGGGGAAATAGGTGCTAGAAGGACGGGATGGGAAAGAGCGGGGGTGGATGGACAAAGTGGAGTAGACGAACGGGTAGAGGGCTGTTAGTCCGGCAGATGCGCACTGCTTCCTCTGCTGCGTTCCCGCTCCTCGACAGAGTTGACCATCGGCACCACGAGCCCATACGCGCCACGGTCGAGCAGCCCTGCGATGTGCGCCAAACTCGTTACGTACTGGCACGCGCGCCATCTGGCATTGCTCACGCCGAGCGCGATAGCTTCGGAGCGCACAATGAGTGGTGTCGTCCAGGCGCCGTGCTGTTATCGACGAGAATGAGTGTCGAAAGCCACTCGGGACGCAGTATCAGCGTAAAGTGGACGAGCCAAGATTGACTTCCGCGCCAATGCCGGCTGCCTTCGAGCAGCTTGCTTGTGTCGGTATTGATTGCCATTAGTGTTCTCCTTAAACTCTTTGAGATGTCTATTCTGCTAGCCCAAGTGCTGTTGAAGAAAGGGAATAACCTCGTCGGGCTCTCGATGTGAGGCAGGTGACCAGCGCCCGCAAGACTTCGAGCCGCGTGTGGGCATTGTTTCTGCGATGCGCTCGCCCGCGCTGGGGGGATGATTCGGTCGTTTTCGCCCCAGATGACGAGGGTGGGAACTTCAACGCGTGGCAGCAAGTGTATGAGGCTCGTCGTGCATGTACGGCTTCCAGCAGAGGCGAGTTGTTCATCTCACGCCCGCGAAGTCGGACGAAGGGGTCTTCAGCTCTGACGCGGTGGCGAGGCAGATCTGGTCGCCGATTGCGATGCTTGCTGTCTGCTCGTCGCCGAGCAGGAAGATGTCAGCATCTCGCCCTCGCGTGGACGCACGCCCGCTGTGTCGATGAGCGTAAGGCTGACCCAGCACCTGTGGGACACATCACCGCCATTTCAGCGGCAATCCAGCCGCCCATGAAGCCGCTATCAATGCACTTCATCAAGCCCAAGGTCCTGAGCATCCACAGGTAGAAGCGCGCGAGGTCGTATATGCTTTCAGCCAGTCGGGGCGGTCTGAGGCTCCGAAGCCGGGATGCGTTGGGGCGTACACAGAGGCGGATTGAGATAGGGCATTAGGTACGGCAGCATTCGCGTATTGCTTCATGCTGTGCAGTGAGAATACGGCGGCGCTTCCCCTCGCTTGTGAATGTGAATCTCGCGCCCGCGACTTCTATGTGTTGTGCTTGTGAGTTTGCTATCGGCTGGCATATCGTCCTCATCAGGTATCGCGCTATGTTCTTGTGAAGTTTCTGTCATTACTGTTTATGGAGCGACGTCGAAGGGGCCGGGAAGTTCGAGTTCCTTGCCGAGTTCGCGGAGTGCAGTGCAGCACCTCGTCCTTCATCAGGCGCAGGCAGCGCATCGTGTCTCGTGGCTGATGCTGCCGTCGTTCGTCCACCGCGAGTATGCCTGGCGAACGACTGATAGCACTTCGCGGAGTTTCTTGATTACGGTGTATCCGGGCTGCCGACGACGATGCGGTTGAGCTGCACAACGCGGTCATAGCCCGAGTTGTCCACGCCGCCCACGAGCCTATCGGGGCGCAGGTTGATATTTGCAAGCCTTCTGCGTGCCTCGATGGAACTGTATCCCGGTGGGTTCATGTACTCCATCGGCATGGGTACGCGCCCGACGCCTGCGTTGCCGGACAGGAAGCCCTTGCCGACTTCGTAAGCCTTCTCGTCGGTGTCCTGCACATGCACGCGGAATAGATAGCCGAAGTTCTGCGGGCCCGGCTCGTAGCCTGCTTCGTTCGCTGCATCGCGTAGATGCGCTTGGCGTCATCCCACGACATCCGGGGTCGGCTCGAGGAACACATAGGGATAATGGCGCTGCGCCGCCCAAATCATGGTCTCCGGGCTTGCGCTGCCTGGAACCCAAACGGGCGGGTGTGGCTCTTGCATCGGGCGCACGAATGGATTGACCACGCGGAACTCATAGTGCTTGCCTTCCCAGCGGAAGGGGCCGGGCGTAGTCCATGTCTTGATGATGAGGTCGTGGGCTTCCTGAAAGCGTGTCACGATTATGCACTGGATTGTGTCGTAGCCCAGGACTCGACACCCGGTGCCGCGCACGAAGCCGGACACCAACCTGCCGCGAGAGATGAGGTCAATCTCTGCCAACTCTTCTGCCATTCTGATGGGGTTTTCCTGTATGGGCAAGGGGTTGCCGAGCAGCACAATTTTCGGCTTCTTTGTCGTGCGCGCGAGGATTGCGGCTTCAAGGTTCATCGCAGCGCCCATGCAAGTGGGCGTGTTGTGGTGCTCGTTGAGCATCAAGCCGTCGAAGCCGACCTCTTCGCTGTACTCGTACTCGTCGAGGTAGTAGTTGTACATATGGGATGCTTTGGCGGTATCGAAGTGCGAGTTGGGGAAGGTAAGTCTGACGGCGCTGCGGTAGCTGTTTGCGCACGTCCTCTTCTGTGTAGTGTAATAGGCGCGCTCGCGGTGAATCGCATTAGGAACATCGTCAGCCCTCCTCAGTGCGGCGTCGAATGAAGCAGTTGCAAATATGCCCCGTAAGACTAGGCGCAATGAGTCCAATCTGACAAGGGGGTAGCCGCAATTATACCAAGTAGCCGCAGCTATCGCAATAGGGAGTGGGAATAGGCGTCAGTGAGAGGTAAGGGAATTATGTGGAGGGGAAGTGACTCGCCTCGGACTTGAACCGAGAACCTACTGATTAAGAGTCAGTTGCTCTGCCAAATTGAGCTAGCGAGCCGTACCAGTACAGGTGGTCGGCGCTGTGAGTGCCTTGAATACGCGCGACGCTAGATTATTCTAGCCCTGCGGTGCGAACTGCGTCAAGGTTAATTGACGATGAACAGGGCGTATGCTATATCTTTCCTGATGGCGTTCGTGAAAAGATGCACATTCTCGTGCGTTGATTGGCGTAGGCGCGAAACCCCTTCGGGATTGTGCAATGGAAGGGCGGTCAGGTAAGGCGAATTGGCGTCAATGGTCCAGACTCGAAAATCTGTTGACAGGACCGGCCTTATCTTTCGTGTGCTGGCAGTTGCCTCCTTAGTGGCGGCATTTGCTCAAGTGACACTTGGCGGCATTGTGCGCGTGACAGGGTCTGGGCTCGGCTGCCCGGACTGGCCTCTGTGCCATGGACAGCTCATTCCGCCATTTGAATTCGCGACACTAATTGAGTACAGCCACAGGCTTTCGGCATCTGTGCTTGGTGTCCTGGTACTTGGCACTACCATCGTGGTTATGATGCGCTATCGACCCAACAGATGGGGTAAGAATTCAGTCTTGACGGCTCTGGCTCTCGTAATTGTCGCCGCCATTCTGGGAGGCGCGACAGTTCTGACAGAACTCGCATGGTGGCTACGGCTGCTCCATCTGGGAATAGCGGAAGGCGTAGTCGCTGCCCTGATTATCGCTGTGGTGGTAAGCTGGCGGGTGAGCGGAAATGCGACCGCCAATGTTGCGGTGACCGAAAGCAATGGCTTGAGCAAGTGGACTATTGCGGCGCTGGTTGGGGTCTTCCTACTGATCCTGTCAGGCTCGTACATTGTGGGTGCGGGGTACGGGTCGTCGTGCGGCACCTGGCCGTTGTGCCGGGGCAGCCTGTTTCCTGAGGGCAGGCCGTATATTGAACATATGGCGCATAGATATTTCGCTGCTATTGTGGGAGTTCTGGTGATTGCGGTTGCATATTCGGCATGGAAAAGCCCCCGATTTTCCAGTGTTGGCAGGCCCAGTGTTGGCAGAACCGGATTTCTGCTTCTTGTGGTGTTTGCAGCGCAGATTTTAGTCGGCGCGTTGACGGTGTGGCTGGGCTTCACTGCGGAGATTAAGGCTATTCACCTTAGCATGGCGACATTGGTGTGGATTGCGCTTGTGTTCGTGGCTGCGTTATCTTATGTGCCGCAGAGATTTGCGGACGCGGACGCTGTATTGGGGCATAGAGAATCCGCGGCGGTGGACGGCATGAATGCAGGCGGCTTGAAGGGAAGGGCTTGAGGTCTTGACTACCCAGACGACTCAACAGATCGCTGCCCCGTCCCAAAGCATCATCAGAGCTTATGTGGCGCTGACGAAGCCGCGCATCATAATGCTGCTGCTGTTCACGGCGCTAGGGGGCATGTTCCTCGCCGCTCAGGGAACTCCTGATGTCTTGGTAATGGTCGTGGTGCTGGTGGCTGGCACTCTGGCTTCGGCGGGGGCAAATGCGCTGAACCAGTGGTTCGACCGCGACATTGACGAAGCGATGAGCCGCACTCGCAAGCGTCCTGTGGTCGTGGGTACGATTCCGAACAGTCACGCCATTGCTTTCGGCATCTGTACCAACATTGTCGCCTTCGTAATGCTGACTTCAATGGTTAACCTTTTGAGCGCGGTGTTGACGCTGTGCGCCACGCTGTTCTATGTGCTCGTGTACACGATGGCTTTGAAGCGCACCTCGACGCAGAACATCGTGATAGGCGGAGCGGCGGGGGCGATCCCGCCTGCCGTGGGATGGGTCGCCGTTACAGGCTCGCTCGACCTGCCGGCAATATACCTGTTTGCTATCGTCTTCTTCTGGACGCCGCCGCACTTCTGGGCGCTTTCGCTGCTGTTGAAAGATGACTACGCAAGCGCGAAAGTGCCGATGCTGCCGGTTGTCGCGGGCGTGGATGTGACGAAGAAGTCCATACTGTTGTACACGCTTCTGATGCTGGCGCTGACGACCATGTTTGCTCTGACGGGCGCTGTTGGATCGGTGTATCTGGTGAGTTCCGTCGTGCTTGGCGTGCTGTTCATCTATTATGCGTGGCGGCTGATGCGGCGTCCCGATATTGAAGGTGCTAAGCCACTATACCTGTATTCACTCTTATATCTGGCTCTGCTCTTTTTGGCGATAATCGCGGACAGCTTTTTCAAGGTGGGGTGGTACTCCTGGATATAGCCGGAATGACAGATTGAGCGTGTATAATCTTGACTGAGTTTAACTGCTCTGATAGATTTCTTACTCGGTGCGCTGATGAAAGCTAGGAGCATTGAGGGCGTGCGGTATTGGCACAGATCAGACGATGAACGGTAAGTCGAAACGAGTTGAATCAGGCAACTAACGAGAGGGCACAAGTTACGATATGCTGAAAAGCGCAGTGAGCTTGAAAAGATTACTGAGCGCGGCGCTGCTGGGTGCGCTGGCCGCTCTGCTTACGGGCTGTAATGTAGTTACGCCTGATCATTCTCAATCCACTTTCGACACGTTGGGCCCGGTCGCTGAGAACCAGTTGTTTATATTCTGGGTTATTTTCTGGGCTGGGTTGGTGGTATTCATCGCGGTCGAAGGCGCGCTGCTATACATGGTTTTCAAGTTCAAGCGCAGGGATGACCTCGATCCAAAGCAGACGCACGGCAATACGCGCATTGAGATTGCCTGGACGATTGCACCCGTTATCGTGCTCATCGTGGCGGCGGTTCCGACGATACAGGGCATCTTCTACGCCGATGCGGGCAGATACGTGGACAACAACGGACAGTCAAATGAACTGCTCGTAGATGTGATCGGCCACCAGTGGTGGTTCGAGTTCCGCTATCCTAATCCCAACAACCCGGGCGAGCAGATTGCCGTCGCTAACGAGCTCTATGTGCCGGTCGGCGAGCCGGTCGTGTTCCTTCTGGACTCGGTAGATGTCATTCATAGCTTCTGGGTGCCCAAGCTCGCGGGCAAGGTAGACATGATTCCGAATAACGACAACAAGATGTGGTTCCAGGCGTATGCGCCGGGCGAGTTTTTCGGCCAGTGCGCTGAGTTCTGCGGTGTATCTCATGCGAATATGCGGTTCAAGGTTGTCGCGGTGCCGCGCCCTGAGTTCGACGCATGGCTGCAGCATCAGGCGTCGGCCGCTCCGCTTCCTTCCGACCCGCTGGTGGCAGAGGGCAAGGAACTTTTCCGGGATGCGGGCTGTTCGGGCTGCCATGCCGAGAGCAGCATCATTAAGTTGCGTCCGGATGGCGGCAGAATACCTGGCAGGACAGGACCGAACCTAACGCATATCGCTTCGAGGTTGAACCACTTGGGCGTTTACCGCAATTCTGATGTACCATTTGAGGATCATGCCAATGGCGGCCGTCAACTGTATGTGAATGTGGACGGAATACCTCAGAGACTGGATGGGCAGCCGTTCGTCAGCGAAGCCATGTTGCAGAACAACCTTAAGACTTGGATATCGGATCCGGAGGCGCTGAAGCCGGGCAACCTCATGGCAAGAGACGGAGAGCCGTACATAGATCCTGCCAACGAGCTGACGGAGCGGGAGATTGACGCCCTTGTGGCATATCTGCTAACTCTGAAATAGATCGCAATCGCATTTGAAGCCAATTTGAAATTTGGCGCAGCAATCCTGATTAACGGAGCAACATGGGAGGCGAGGGATGACGACACTAGCGTTCCCCATACCCAGGCCAACACACCCAACAGGAATCTGGAACTGGATAACGACTATCGACCACAAGAAGATAGGCATATTATACGGCGTTACTGCTTTCATATTGTTCCTGAGCGGCGGCATCGAGGCTTTGTTGATGCGCATTCAGCTTGCCGGTCCCAATCAGGATATCGTCAGTGCCGAGGTGTTCAATCAGCTGTTCACAATGCACGGCACGACGATGATATTCCTGGCGATAATGCCGTTGAGCGCAGCTTTCTTCAACTTCGTCATTCCGCTTCAGATTGGCGCGCGCGACGTGGCATTCCCGCGCCTGAACGCCTTCAGTTTCTGGACATTCCTCGCAGGCGCAATCATTCTGAAAATTAGCTGGTTCACGGGCGGCGCGACAAACGCAGGCTGGTTCGGTTATGCGCCGCTAACTAGCGTGCAGCAGAACCCGGGCACAGGGATAGACTTCTGGTTAGTCAGCTTGCAGGTGCTGGGCATCGCGTCCCTTGCCGCGTCTTTCAACTTCCTCGTAAACTATTATCAACATGCGGGCGCCGGGGATGTCCTTTATGCGCCTTCCCTTGTTCACATGGATGACCTTCATAACGAACATTCTGATAGTGCTGGCATTTCCGGTTATCACGGTCGCTCTAATCGAGCTCTACTTCGATCGTAGCTTTGGCATGAACTTCTTTAATACCGCCAGAGGCGGTGACCCGGTGCTGTGGCAGCATCTCTTCTGGGTGTTCGGACATCCTGAGGTGTACATTCTGATACTGCCCGCTATGGGTATTGTCTCCGAGATACTGCCCACATTCTCCAAGAAGCCGCTGTTCGGCTATCCGGCGATTGTACTGGCGGGCGCCATCATCGCGTTCATGGGTTGGATGGTCTGGAGCCACCACATGTTCACAGTGGGTCTAGGTCCAATCCCGATTACGGTGTTCACGATAACGACTATGGCGATTGCGGTGCCCACGGGCATAAAGGTGTTCAACTGGATGGGCACTATGTGGGGCGGCCAAATGGACTTCAGGACGCCCATGTTATATGCCGTAGGCTTTGTCGCCATGTTCACGATCGGCGGCATCAGTGGCGTCATGCACTCTTCGGCGTCGTCGGACGCACAGCAGCAGGATACCTACTTCATTGTGGCGCATATTCACTATGTGCTGTTCGGTGGCGCGATATTCGCGATATTCGGTGGCATATACTACTGGTTCCCCAAGATAACGGGGCGTATGTACAACGAGGTTCTAGGGAAGCTCAACTTCTGGCTTGTTTTCGCAGGTTTTAACATAGCCTTCTTTCCTCAGCACTTCCTTGGGCTGGACGGGATGCCGAGGCGCATCTATACCTACGATGCGGGCATGGGTTGGAACCTATGGAATGGTGTTTCCACCTTGGGAGCGATTGTTATGGCAGTGGGCGTCTTAGTTATGATACACAACCTTGCCAGAAGCTGGCGCAAGGGCGAACTTGCAGGAAATGATCCGTGGGACGCCAGGACTCTTGAGTGGTCCATCCCATCGCCGCCGCCCGAGTACAACTTCGCAGAGATTCCGACCGTATATGACAGAGACGACTGGTGGGCGCGCAAGCGCCGCGAGGTCAGGCGGGCTGTTCCCGTAGCAGGTGGGTCGGGCTACGATGAAGGGCATGGCATCCATCTGCCTCAGCCATCCTACTGGCCGATTATTGTGTCGATTGGTATCCTGATAGGCGGCTTCGGCTTGGTCTATCCGGTCGGCTACTATGCGATTTCTATCGTTGGCGTACTCATTGGAATGATTGGCGTGTATTCATGGTCTTTCGAGCCTGTTAACGACCCTGAAGACGCCGAGCAAGCGGCTCACTAACACCGGAGGCTATTTTAAGTGGCACAAGCAACCGCCCACGGCGAACACGAGCCGACTACGACCGGTCTAAACCACAGGAAAGTCCTCATGTGGGCATTCCTGGGGTCGGACTGCATGTTCTTTGGCTCGCTTATCGCGACATATCTGGTGTACAAGAATCGCAGCATTGCCGGACCCCTTCCAGAGGATGTGTTCAGCATCCCCGTTACCACCGTCAGTACCTTCGTGCTGCTTATGAGCAGTATGAGCATGGTGCTGGCATATGCGGCGCTTACGCGCAACAGCATGAAGGCATTCCGCATCTGGCTGGCGTCGACCGCCCTTCTTGGAGCGACTTTCATCGCGTTCCAGGTGTATGAGTTCAGGACATTCGTCAACTTCGAGCATGTGGTGAATTGTTCCGATGTCGGCGTTGTCGAGCTGACGCCGGTCAAACAGGAGCTCGCGAAGAAATGCGGCACTGAGGACGAGCATGACGGCAAGGTCGAAGAAGTTGTCGGGTTGACTCCGCGCACGAACCTCTTCGGTTCTACATTCTATACACTGACTGGGTTCCACGGTGCTCACGTTACGCTGGGCATAGTGTGGTTGCTTTCTCTATTCTTCCTATCGTTCAAGAGGGGGATGGTGACGCCAGAAAGAAACTTGGACCTTGACTTAGCCGCACTCTACTGGCACTTCGTTGACGTTGTCTGGATCGTCATCTTCACTGTCGTGTATCTGTTTGGAGTATTCCCAGGATTCTAGCTGCCTAACAAGCACTTTGATTAACCACAGAGGAAACGAATGAGCCAAGAACACCAAGTCGCACAAGAGCATGCGGAGGAAGTCCATACCGGACATCCAACTCCGCTCACATACTTCAAGGTTGCGATAACCTTATGTGTGCTTACCGCTGCCGAATTCGGGATCTTCTACATTACCTGGATAGGACACGCTATCATTCCTATCCTTACTCTGCTGTCTGCCGCGAAGTTTATACTTGTGGCGATGTTCTACATGCATTTGAGGTACGACAGGGTTGCGATAGGCATATTCGGCAAAAATGTTCCTATCTTCTCGTTGTTGTTCGTCGCAGGGCTTGTGGTGGCTGCCGGAGTTGTGTTTGCGCTTATGAGCCTGCTCGCATTCTTTACGGGTGGCAAATAGCCAGCGCGAAATGAGGAGCAGTTTTCTATCCAGGGCGATTTCTCACATGATTAGATGAAGAAGATCTCGGAGCACCTTAAAAATGCTAGGAGCATAACTTGAATGAGTTTGCGGGGTCGCTCTGGCTTCAATGGGAGGTACATTGGGATGCGATGGCAGGGCTTGCGCTACTCTTGGGAGTGTATCTCGTCGGCGTGGGGCCTCTGCGGGAACGGTACAAACTTGCTGACCATGTGGACCCGCGACAGCTGGCGACTTTCTGCGCAGGGATAGTTGTAATCTTCTTTGCGCTTGCGTCGCCGCTCCATGTCTTGAGCGAGCGATTTCTGTTCAGCATGCACATGTCGCAGCATGTACTTCTGACGCTGATTGCCCCGCCGCTGCTGGTGCTGGGCACACCTGACTGGCTAATCAGGCCGCTGCTGCGCCCGAACTGGTCGTTCCGCGTGGCGCGGGTATTGACCCATCCTGTGACAGCGTTCGCAGCGTTCAATGTGGTATTTTCGGTTTGGCATATTCCAGCGTTGTACAATACTTCGCTGAATAGCGAGGCCGTACATGCCTTAGAGCACATAATGATGGTAGGGACGGCAGTTTTGATGTGGTGGCCACTTACGAGCAATCTGCCGGAGCTACCGCGCCTGGACTACCCTTTTCAGATGGGGTACATCTTTATACTCTCGATAGCGCAGATAATCGTATTTGCTATAATAACTTTTGCAAAGGAGCCGCTTTACGACTTCTATGTGCAAGCTCCCAGGATATGGAGTCTCTCGCCTCTGCTGGATCAGCAGCTGGGCGGAATAATTATGAAAGTTGGTAGCGGAATCTATTTCCTCGTCCTGCTGATTGTCATTTTCTACAAATGGTTCAACCAGGAAGAGGCAGTACGCAAGTTGGATTCAGAAAGAACAATACGGCAATAAAGACGACGGTTGGGCCGATGGGCCCGCATTGGAGGATAGTTAAAGATGATGCAGCGGTTTCTGTTGGCAGTGTTTATCCCGATTCTATCTATGGTGGTAATCGCCGTCTTTGCGGGTTCGCTTGGCGTGACATTCATGTATCTGCATCATGTGATGCACAACGAGTGGGGTGTCGTAATCATTGGTATGTCGCTAGTGGTCTTTGTTCCGGTCGTAGCATTCTTGGCGCAGAATGCGGTGGAGAAGTAGCCGCGCTCGTCAAGAGCAATCATTCTCGTGAACGGAGTTGCCATCGGCTCCCATATCGTGGCTGCGCCGGAGCGCACTCAATGTCACGCCCCATACCCCACATACTCATTCCCGTTCATCGGCGAATTCACACTAGATGCATGAGCGGGACTTCCTTTTGATCTGCAGGCTATTTTCTGTAAGCTTCGCTGTTTTTGCGCCGCTGTTGCTAATGGCGTGTTCTGCCGCGCCTACGCGCGATGACTTCAAGGGTACGGCTCTCACCAACGAAATGCAGGCAGCTGATTTCGAACTGACGGACCAGTTCGGTGAAATGCGCTCGCTGAGGGAGACTTCTCCGGCAAGGTAGTGGTGCTCACATTTCTTTATACCAGATGCCCGGATGTGTGCCCGATTGTGGCGAACCACCTGCGTGATATTTCATCACTGCTTGAGGAAGATTCTTCGGACACCGCTATAGTCGTGGTCAGCGTTGATCCAGTGGGGGATACCGTGGATTCTGCGTTCACGTACTCGGAGCGATGGCAGATGGGAGATGCCTGGACTTATCTTGTAGGAAGTGAGGAGGCGCTGAGTCCGGTGTGGAAGGCGTACTACATCGACCCTTATGTTCATGGGCCAAGTAGCTCCGACAACGTGAAGGAGGCCGGGACCGCACCCAAGTCTCAGGGTGGCGGAGTCAGCGCGCTTGTTGAGCAGAGCGGGCGCGTCATACACTCAGCGCCCATATACGTCATTGATGCGAAAGGCGTCATGCGCTCCGCATTCACGTTACCTTTGGAGCCGCAGGACGTGGTGCACGATGTCAGGCTGGTTGGCGGCTAGAGCAGGGCAAACTAAATACGGGACACGCCTCTAGGCCGGTTCCAACTGAGCCTTTGCCTGTTCAGCAATCTTGGTGAATGCTTCCGGGTCGCGGATTGCAATGTCTGCAAGCATCTTGCGGTTAATCTCGATGCCTGCTAGCTTCAGCCCGTGTATGAGGCGGCTGTAAGTAGTGCCGTTGGCGCGGGCGGCCGCATTTATGCGGGATGTTCCACAGCCTGCGCATATCGCCCTTCTTCTCTTTGCGGTGAGCGTAAGAGTAGGCGAGCGCGTGAATCAGCGACTCGTGCGCGCGGCGATACAGTGTGTGTCGAACGCCTTGATGCCCCTTGGTTGCCTTGAGTAGTTTCTTATGCCGACGGCGCTTATTTGTGCCGCGCTTTATCCTGGTCACTTGAATCAGACTCCTTTGAACATACGAACCAGGCGACTGATTTAGCGCCTGGTTCGTTAATTATATCTATTTCGTGGGGAATGCAGCCTTTTTTGACGTGGCTATGCGACGCCGTACGGCAGCAACTTCCTGATTCGCGGCGCATCCGCGGGGCTAACGTCGATCTTGCCATTGTACTGGCGCTTGACCTTACTGGACTTTTTGCGGCGCAAGTGGCTGCGGTGCCCCTTCATACGAACGAGCTTTCCTGTCGAAGTGACGCGGAATCTTGCTCGCGCGCCCTTGTGAGTCTTAAGTTTGGGCAACTTCCTTCTCCTGTGTTGATTCTGTGTCTTTTTCCAGACTGGGGTTGGGCACGAGTGTCATCGCCAGGAAGCGTCCCTCGAACGCTGGTGGTCGTTCCAGGAGGGCTTCGTCAACCAAGTCGTTGGCGACTGTGCGGAGCAGCTGCATACCCAAATCCGGATGTGCGATTTCTCTCCCGCGGAACATCACAGACACTTTGACCTTTGCTCCGGTGCCAAGAAGCCGCTTGACCAGTCGGGTTTTCGCCTGGAGGTCGTGCTGCCCTATGCGAGTCTTCATACGTACTTCCCGCTGCTCTTGCATTGCCTTGGATTTGCGAGCCTTACGAGCTTCACGTTCCTTACGGGTGTTGTCGTACTTAAACTTTCCGTAATCCATTATGCGGCATACAGGGGGCCTTGCTGTGGGCGCGACCTCTACCAGGTCCAGACCCCGATCGTCGGCAATCTCAATTGCAGCGCGCGTCTGCATGACGCCTAACTGTTCGCCGCGGTCGTCCACAAGCCGTACTTCCGGCACTCGGATACGATGATTGACTCGATACTCTCTTGGTGGGATGCTGCTCACCTCATCATTTGGGATTAAGCCTATTATGGCATTTTATCGCATGAATATAGCACAAGGCTTTTAATCAAGCAACAGCCATGGGGGCGTTGCGGCTGGTGAATATGCGATGGAGTTGTAAATCTACAGGCGCAGCATGCGTGAATATACTATGCTGCTGAGTCGCGTGTAAGGCGATCTCTGATTCCTTTGGTATTCCACTGAGTTGATGCCGCCTAATTTTCGCAAATAGTTGCTGTAACCGTCACTAAAGCAGAAGAGCTTGGGAAGTTTGTCCCAAGCTCTTCGCGGTTGAATCTATTATTTAAGGCCGTGTACAAAGATTCTTAGTCGCTCTTTCCTGTCGTGACTTTGTCTTCTTCCGTTTCTTCGGCCTCAAGGCTGGACTCCTGGCTCTGACGGAACTGCTTCACCGCCTTGCCGACGGCCTGACCGACCTGAGGCAGTTTGCCTACGCCGAAAATCAGCATGACGATCACGAGGATAAGTATTAGTTCTAAAGGTCCAATCCCTCTTGCGAACGGCACGTCAGTCCTCCATATCTGTCCAATACTATGCTACTTGCAAATAATCATTTTGATGATAGCCGTCAACTCGGCTGACGTCAACATAATACTCATCCAGTGCCTTCAGATGCGGATTTGCATTCCGAATCGATGCTGCCGCGCTTTCAGTCTGTCCGCGAGTGGAACAGTCGATACTTACATAAAATAGTCCCGTGCAGGAAGGAGAGTCACGGAGAGGGCAGACTTGAAAATACGTTGACGCCAACTGGTATGTCTGCCGATTCCTTGATTGTGGTCGGCGGGGCAGGTAAGGGCTCGGTAAGCAGGGGATTCAACTCTGTTCAGGGAGTGCCTATGGCATGCACCTCGTGGTTAGATGAGACTTCAGGTAAGTGGGCGATCTGACCGTTTTGCATGGCTTTGATGTAAAGAAAACACACCCACCTATACAATGACTATAAGGTATAATTAATGTAGATGGCCCGTAGCCGGGAGATTATCCGCAGTATGGTGGGAGGTAGAGGATTATGGAGGCTGATGATCTGAGGAGAGTGAATGAGGCATTGCGAAGTCGTCTGTTCGAACTGAGCGAGGCGAGTCGGCGTATCAATGAGAGCCTGGAAATTGATAGTGTGCTCCAACTAGCGGTTGATGGCGCACGCGTACTGACCGGCGCGCAATATGGGGCGCTCACGTTGCTGAATGTTGAGGGGCAGCTTCAGGACATTGTTACTTCGGGGTTGTCTCCTGAAGAACACCAACAGCTATTGGAAATGCCGGACGGGCAGGCTTTGCGAGAGCACTTCAACAGTATTCCCGGACCACTGAGGATTCGTAATCTCCGCAGGTACCTGATGTTGGAGGGTCTGCCTGAGTTCCAGATGCCCGTCGAGGTGGGTTCTTGTCTAGCAGTGCCAATCCTCAACCAGCGGGAGGCATTAGGCAACATAGTCCTAACTAAGAGGACAGACGGCGGCGAGTTTACGCCTGGGGACGAGGAGATACTAGTGCTGTTCGCGTCTCAAGCGGCTACTGCCATTGTGAATGCGCGCAGGTATGGGGATGAACGGCGCGCCAAGGTCGAGTTGGAGGATTTGGTCAGGACTTCTCCGGCGGGGATACTAGTCGTTGACGCGAAGACCGGGGACTTTCTGCTTCACAATGAGGAGGCAAAGAGGATAGTTCGCGACGTGGGGATACCGGAGCGCAACGTTCGCCAGCTCCACGAGATGATGTCTTTCTTCGGCGTGGATGGTCGGGAAATTGCTAGCTCCGAACTCCCTCTGAGGCGTGCGGCTCAAGGTGAGATAACGCGATCCGAAGAGGTATTAATGCGTCTCCCGGACGGGCGAGATGTACCAATTCTGACGAGCGCGAAGCCGGTATTCTCAGAAGACGGCGAGGTGGCATCTATCGTAAGCGTCACCCAGGACATGACGCCGCTGGAGGAACTCGAGCGGCTTCGCGCAGAGTTTCTGGGTATGGTGAGCCACGAACTCAGAACACCCTTGACCTCCATAAAGGGATCCGCCACTACGCTACTGAACGAATCTTCAGAACTTGACCCGGCTGAAGTCCGCCAGTTTTACAGGATCATCGATGCCCAGGCTGATCGGATGCGAGAACTGATCACCGACCTTCTGGACCTTGGGCGTATAGAGACGGGCACGTTTTCAGTTACACCTGAGCCGAGCGAAGTGGCGGCACTGGTTGACGAGGCCAGGAACACCTTCCTCAGCGGAGGGGGCAGGCACAATGTCATAATTGACATTGCAGCGGACCTACCGGATGTGATGGCTGACAGGAGGCGCATTGTGCAAGTGCTGGGCAATCTTCTGTCCAACGCCGCCGGATATTCGCCCCAGTCGTCAGCCATACGGGTGTCGGCAGCGGAGAATGAATCCCAAGTCGAAATCTCGATCTCCGACGAGGGTGTGGGCATTCCGACTGAGAGACTGCCATTACTGTTCCTAAAGTTCTCGCGTACAGGAGGCGCGGCTGGCATCCCGGGGGCAACGGGGACGGGTCTGGGTCTTGCCATCTGCAAAAGTATAGTTGAGGCTCACGGAGGACGCATATGGGTGGATAGCGAAGGCGAGGACCAGGGATCTAGGTTCACTTTCACAATCCCGGTGGTAGATCAGGCAGTGACCTCGACTGAGTCATCACGTTTGCCTGCGGTTTCCATACCTCAGCGTACTGAGGAGGGAAGCGTGCTGGTGGTGGACGACGACCCTCAAACGCTGAGGCACGTGCGGGATATTCTATCTCAGGCGGGCTACACTGCGCTGTTGGCTGCTAATTCGGAGGAAGCGCTCGAAATGCTGCGGCGGAGGCCGAACGTCGCCATTTTGGACTTCATGCTCCCGGGGAAGGACGGCATAGAATTGATGGAGGATATCCGGGCGATAACCGATATCCCAGTAGTCTTTCTGTCCGCATACGGCCAAGCCCAGTTCATCGCCCGTGCACTAGAGATGGGCGCGGCGGACTATGTGGTCAAGCCCTTTTCGCCTACTGAGCTTGTGGCAAGGATTCGCGTCGCACTGCGTACGAGGGTAGAATCGGCTCTGCCTGAGCAGGCGGGACCCTATGTCAATGGCGATCTGACCATCGATTACGAGCGGCGCCTTGTGTTCATGGCGGGCGATCCGGTACGGCTGACGGTCACCGAGTACAGCTTGCTCTACGAGTTGTCGCGGAATGCGGGAAGAGCACTGAGCCACGACTATCTCATACTGCGGATATGGGGGATCGGCGTCATCCAGCGATCCGAGACTTGTGCGTACTCATATTAGAAGGCTGCGTCGCAAGCTGAGGGACGAGGCGAGCAATCCGGTCTTCATCTTTACCGAACCTCGCGTGGGATACCGCATGGCAAGCCCCGATATGCCGTAGATCTTCTTCGCTTGGGCGGGGTCCAGTCAATGTTAGTACGACATTAAGCGGCTTGTGTTACGATGTCCACCGAAATCTAATCGTGCTGATGAAGGCCAGACAGAAATTCTTAGGAGATGAGCATAGTGTCAGAGTTTTTGAGTAATGAGGAAATAGTCCTTCGAGCAAGAAAGAATCTGCCCCAGGGGGCCTGGGACTATCTTGTGGGCGCGTCAGAGTCTGAGAGCACCATGCGCCGTAACCGGCTGGCATTCGACCGGATAGCGTTTCGGCCGCGGGTTCTGAACGATGTATCGAAAGTGGACACCTCGACTACTTTCCTCGGCAACAATCTGCGGATACCCGCGATACTGGCGCCTATTGGGTCGCTTCAGGTATTCAATCCTGAAGGCGGTGCCGCCTCGACCAGAGCTGCAGCAGAGTTCGGAACAATGCATGTGGTCAGTTCGGTCACCGAGCCAGGCTTGGAAGATATTGCGGCGGCGGTGGATCATCCGAAAGTGTTTCAG
Source organism: Geodia barretti (assembly GCA_030341885.1). NCBI lineage: Eukaryota > Metazoa > Porifera > Demospongiae > Tetractinellida > Geodiidae > Geodia > Geodia barretti. Next base: position 112,864 of record CASHTH010004210.1, read on the forward strand.
CTTTATATTCACGGTGACTGGGGATGGGTCGAGGAGATGGTATCGCGCATAAAGGGTGCGGGCTACATTGGGCTGTGCATCACAGTGGATACCGCGCATTACAGTCGCAGGGAACGGCCCCTGCTGACACGTTGGATGCCCCCCACAAGGCGTAGAAGCGTCGACCCATCGCATTCCGCTTCTGTTACGTGGGACACTGGTGGATAAGATAAAGAGTCTGGCCGGCCTTCCGTTTATGCTGAAGGGAGTAGCGACAGCGGAGGATGCGAAAACCGCCGTCGAGCACGGCGTTGATGTGGTGTGGGTGTCGAATCACGGAGGCCGTCAGCTCGACCACGGCAGGGTACGATGGAAATGCTTGACGAGATCGTCGAAGCTGTTGACGGTAGGGCGGATATTATTCTGGATGGCGGAGTGCAGCGCGGGGCGGACATTGCCAAGGCGGTCGCGCTGGGAGCACGTGCCGTGGCCCTGGGCAAGTTGCAAGGCTGGGGGCTTGCGGCGGATGGGCAGGCAGGCGTTGCTCGCATGCTTGAGATCCTAGAGGATGAGCTGATCGTCGCAATGGCTCTGCTCGGCGTGACCTCAATAGACCAGATCACTCCCGATTTCGTGTGTGAGGCAGAGGCTGTCACAACACCGCACGAGATGAGTGCGTGGACGAACATGCCCGGCAACCGCATACTGTAGTAATTGTGGTCAGGGTCGAGCCTAGTGAAGATGTCGCGAACACGGCTGACTTCACTGGCTTGACGGGAACATTGGTCTGTGCAGGCGGATTCACTCTCGACTGTTCGTATTAGCAGTTGCTGCCCGCTTCGGAGGGTTCACGTTGTCAAAGAGGGCCACAACTTCCGATGATGGGGCGCGTGTCAATAGCGTGATTGCCACCGCAGCGACCGCGCCCGCCGCAAACCCGGGCGTGCCTACCATTATGTTCCAGACACCTCCCGGGCCGCCTGAAGCAAAGCCCCAAATGGACGATACGACCGTCCCAACGACTACACCGGACACGGCTCCCCAGAAATTGAACCTCCTCCAGTACAGGGCGAGTAAGATGCTCGGGCCAAAGGCTGCCCCCATTCCGCCAAAGGCATACGACACAAGGTCTAGGATTGAATCCGGCTTGTACATAGAGATCGCCATGGACACCAGACCGATAACCACGAGCAGGAGTCGTCCCAGCCAGATGCGCGGGCGCTGCCGGAAGGAATTGGTTACCCTGCGCAAGACCGGCAGGTCGTCTGCAGCTACCGCGGACCCCAGCAACAACTGAGAGTCCGCGGTGCTCATCACGGCCGCTACTACGCCGCATAGCAGCACACCCGCCACCAAAGGATGAAAGAACACCTCAGTCACAACGAAGTACACCTTCTCGGGATCCGCTGCTGCGCCCAGCACAGCCGCCTGCTCCAACGCCGGACGTGCCATCCAACCAATGGCCAGGCCGAATATGGTTATCAGGAAAAGCCAGGCTACGCCAATGTTGCGGCTTGCAGGAATTTTCTCCTCATTCTCGATGGCCATGAACCGTTGCAGCACTCGCAGCGAACCCCATGCCGATATTCCCCAACCCGGCAGCGAAGCAATGTAAACCCAGGATAGCGCGTTGCCCTGTATATCGTTGAACGGATTCAGGAATGCGGACCCATTTTCCACCATCCCTGCGACCGAATAGTCCGTCACGTGTAGAAGCATTGCGGGAATAATGGTGAAGGAGGCCAGCATGAGAAGCGATTGGAACACGTCTGTACGTGACACCGCCAAGAATCCTCCTACCAGCGTGTAGGAGGCAACCGCGATTAGCGTCAGCACAATTCCGATGTTGGGCGACAGTCCGAAAATCTCTTGTAGCAGCTTGGAGCCTCCTACCAAGCCGGACGAGATGTAGATAGTGACGAAGTACAGAGTGACTATTGCCACGAGTGACCGCAGTATGCCTGTGCGATCGTCAAACCGCCGCTCCAGGAATTCAGAGATTGTCAGCGAGTTATCTGCTGCGATTGTGTAGCGTCGCAGACGTTTTGCAAGCAGAGTCCAGGAGAATACTGAGCCCAAGAATATGCTACCAGCAAGCAGCAGGGTTGGGCCGCCATCCACGAACGCCAGCGCAGGCACCACCAGCATAGATCCGCTGCTAACTGCCGATGAGCTGGCGCTCAGGGCCGCGGTCACTGCATTCAGGCGTCGGCTGCCGAGCACGTAGTCCTGCATCTCGCGCATCTGGCGCGATCGTACGATCGCAATGGCGATAAGGACGAAAAAGTAGATGGCAAAGACGGAGAGTACCCAGAAATTCAGGAAAGTCACTGGTCAGTCATCTGCTTATGTAGTGGTCTGTGATGGAAATTTGCATTGTACTGAATAATAGCAAATCAGCCTAGTTGGGACGATAACATTGCGAACGCGCTCAGTCACTCGAATATGTGGTTACCTGCCCGGCTCGCGATCATGAAAGACAGTGTCCTATCCTTGCGTTTGCGAAATAATTCTCAATTAACTTACTTTCCAATTGCTTGATAAATTGGGAGGTCATAGTGTTTAATAAAGATATACCTATTTACTTTAGCAGTAGGGAAGGGCAAAGCGAAATAAAGGCAGGTTGCCGTTTCGCGAATTTCGCGATGCGGAATTGGGCAATGGCCAAGGGGATTTTTGACTGATTCTCCACGCTCCGCTTACAAACCCTTTCGACCGTCAAGCCACCTTTGACGGAAGAGCAGAATATTTCACCAGTTGGATTCAGCAAACTTCCATTTGGTCGGTTCTCTGATTGACTTGCACGAAAAATGTGGAGGAGCGGCGCATCTGCCTTATCTCTTTAGAAACTTGGAAATCATGCCGCTCACAATGACCGATGATCGTTCCACCCAATGGTGGTAGTATTTGGCTCACCGACTAGACTGTTCAAAAGTAACATGCGCTGAGTGCCCAAAGAACTCTTACGGAGCATGAATATATGACAAATATGCAAGGAAAAGCCGACATCAGTCATCCTCGAAGTACAGCGCCCCTTCATAGCTTGGGACAACACGCCACTGCTTTGCTAAACGCAGTCGCCAAGGGCGTGGACCGCGAGATTGGGTCTCACGGTATCACCCCTATGGATTTTGCCGCGATCAGACTCTTTCTAGTCGACAAGGAATGGACAGCCACCGAACTTGCTCAGGTGCTTCCTGTGGAAGTGCCGGCGATTAGTAGAATGGTAAGCAAGCTGGTCGATAGGGGACTGCTGTTCAGGCGCCGCCAAAGTACGGACCGGCGTGTCGTCATATTGAAGTTGACAGAAGAGGGACAGAGACTGGGATTGGCACTTCATCAGAGTGTGCATTCCTACGAGGAAAAGCTCACCGAGGGAATAAGTGAAGGGGATTTGGAAACCTTCAGGTCCGTCATCCGAATAATCCTTAGCAACGCTACTGACATCGAGCAATCCTAGTTGCTAGGGGACAGCGGCGCGTTCCGATGCTTCGGGTACCCCGGTTCATGCCGGTGGAGGACCGAAATAGCTTTCCAAATGCATTCATGCCGACATGTTATTCAGATTGAGATAGTGACGCGACCTGAGTATTTCTATTATTGTGGAGAGCTCCCTCAACGTACTCATTTGATGGCATGGGTGCATTGCAAAAACCTTAAGAATTCCATATAATTCGTCGCGCTTACGACAGTTGCCATTGAAATTGATGTGACTTACAGGTAATCCTTGACGAGCGTCGATCATTTAGTCAAGCAACATCGCTGGACCTAGGAGAACGGGTGTTTTCAGGGCGATGGATGTGGGACACACGATTGATAGTAAGATACGGAGGACATATCTAGATGGCGGAAGTGATACACAAGACAGAACTAACTAAGCTTGTGGCTGCGCGTCTCGGTGTGAGCCAAGCCTCGGCAGCGGAAGCTACGCAGCGGTGCTCGACAGCCTCGAGCAGGCTCTTACGGAGAACGATCGCGTCACTCTAGTCGGATTCGGAACGTTTTCCGTGAGGGAGAGGGCGGCGCGGCAGATGAGGGCGATAGCCGGCGAGAACGCTGGACAAATGATTGAGGTGGCTGCCCGAAAGTATGTGGCGTTCAAGGCCGGCAGCAGCCTTGAACAGAAGGTCCGCGACGCACGGGGTAAATCCTACTCTCTGGGCAAACCAACGAGCGATAGGACGTATGACAACGCTCGTTTGTTACAACGCTACTTAGTGTCTTTTCTCAAGGCTTATAGTAGAGAGAGTTCCAACGGCACGAAGCCGATCTCCTTATGGCTGAAGTACGGGTAACGGAGGAGTCAGGCTTCTACGAGGAACTCGTTGAGGAAGTGGCAAGGGAAGACGTGGCCAAATGGGTCACTTGCACGGGAGTGCAGGCTACAGCACTCCATTTCAGAGTGTTGCCCCTGGTATCACCTTACGCTTTCTTTACCTAGGTCCAGCGCCTCCTCAGCGATAGTGGCCAACATGCGCCATGAGGTTTCGTGGTGTCTGGTGGCCTCTACGTCTTCATAGTAAGTATCCAACAGGACATAGGTGCACCCGAGATCTTGCAGTTCTTCGAGGTCACCGCGAATCTGGTCTATGGTTCCCTCGCCGGCCAAGCGCTGATCCTCGTCCATCGGTGCATCGGTGATTCGTAGGCGAATTCTGGGGCAAAGGTCCGGGACAGCCTTTTCTTCCTGCTCGGCAATCTCCTGTAGCCGTGGGATGCCCGTGCTCTTGAACGAGTCCACCCTGATGCGAATCGGGTGCCAGGCGTTGCCCAATCTCACGGTCCTTCGCAGAGCTGCATCAGACGCCCCTCCGACCCATATTGGCGGATGTGGGTCTTGCACAGGACGCGGCGCCGTGTACACATCCTCGAAGGAAACGTACTTGCCGCTCGAAGGATGCCACATCCTGAGTCCATAGTAACTTTATGGCGTTAAGGTATTCATCAGTGATTGCACCACGTTGGTTAAATGGAGAGTTCAGCACTTTGAACTCCCCCTGAGCCCAGCCCACGCCAACGCCCAATATGAAGCGACCGCCACTCAGTTGGTCTATGTTTGCGCAGGTCTTCGCAATTTCCAATGGACTGCGGTACGGCAAGATTATTACCGTCGTGCCGATTTCTATCTTCTCTGTGATGCCCGCCAGCCATCCAAGGGTGCTGAGGGGCTCGTAGAAAGGCGCCGGGTATCTCGCATTTACGTCTGCGGTGACCGCAATGTGGTCCGACGTCATTATCAGGTGATATCCAAGAGTTTCTGAAATCTCAACCAACCTCCGCATAGAGTCTGCAGTAGCGCCAGGGCCGAAGTTGATGAGGTTTACGCCTGCTTTCATGGTTTCCTCCGTATGAGCTACGTCGTTCTCCAAGGCATTTGGGACTTCATCCAAGACGGTAGTGCCGTCAGTTCGTCTAACATAACACGGGTCTGTTACTTGCTCAACGCACTCACGATTATGCCCGGAGCTGCGCTGGCTAAGCGCGCCGCTGTGGCTGTGGAGCGAATGTGCAAATGTGAAGGGTTGGACGCCTCTTCGTCCGATGTGTTCAGCTCGGAAGCATACGAATACAGGCGCAATAAACTAAAGCGGCGCACAGGTGCCGCCCTAGTGTGAGGCTGGCTTCCCATTGCGCGCTACGATCTGTCTTCAGCTTCCTGTGTGATGCGCGCGACAATATCCGCGACTGGCACGGCTCCGAGATTCTCCCCGGTGCGAAGTCGGACAGCAGCAGCGCCTGCCGTTGCCTCGCGGTCGCCCACTACGAGCATGTAGGGTATTTTCTGCAATTGAGCCTCGCGGATTTTGGCGTTCATGCGTTCGCTGCGTCGGTCCGTTTGTGCGCGGAGTCCTGCGGCGGTAAGCTGCGTTCGCACGGAATCTGCGTATTCTACATGACGGTCTGCGATGGGAATGACGACTGCCTGAACCGGAGCGAGCCATACGGGGAACGCGCCGCCATAGTGCTCGATGAGTACGCCCACAAAGCGTTCCAGGGAGCCGAGAAGCGCGCGATGAACCATATACGGCTGATGTTCCTGTCCGTCTTCTCCGATGTAGGTCAATCCGAAGCGCTCAGGCAGATTGAAGTCGAATTGAACCGTCGTGCATTGCCAAAGCCTGCCGATAGCATCTCGGATGTGTACATCGATTTTGGGTCCGTAGAATGCTCCGCCGCCCTCATCTACCTCGAATGGGATGCCCCGCTGTTCGAGTGTCTGACGCAATGAATCGGTTGCAATGTCCCATTGAGCGGCGTCACCGACGGCTTTCTCTGGACGAGTGGATAGCATAACCTCGAACTCGCTGAATCCCATAGCCTCTAGCAGGTGAAAGTCGAGGTCGAGCACTCCGTTGATCTCTTCGACAACCTGATCCTGGCGGCAGAAGATGTGGGCGTCGTCCTGAGTCAACCCGCGTACGCGAAGCAAGCCGTGCAGCACTCCACCACGCTCATAGCGATATACCGAGCCAAGCTCGCCAATACGCATCGGGAGGTCGCGGTAGCTGCGCATTGCTGTGCGGTAGTACATGATGTGGAATGGGCAGTTCATCGGCTTCAAGTAATAGTCCTGTCCGTCCATCTCCATCGCGGCGTACATGTTTTCCTTGTAGAAGTCGAGGTGGCCGCTCGTTTCCCATAGGTTTGAGCGGCCAATGTGTGGCGTGTAAACAAGGTCGTAGCCTGCGCTGTAGTGTTCTTGCTTCCAAAAAATCCTCGATAATGCCGCGGAGCCGCGAGCCCTTTGGATGCCAGATTATGAGGCCTGGGCCTGTTTCGTCGTGAATAGAGAACAAGTCGAGTTCCCTGCCGAGAAGCCGGTGGTCGCGGCGTCTTGCTTCTTCGAGTCGGTGCAGATGTTCGTCGAGCGCGTCTTGCGACTCGAATGCAGTGCCGTAGATGCGCTGGAGCATGGGGCGTTTCTCGTCGCCGCGCCAGTACGCGCCCGCGACACTGAGCAGCTTGAACGCCGGAATCTTGCCGGTTGATTCGACGTGTGGACCTGCACAGAGATCCTCGAATGCACCATGCTTGTATGTGGAGATTGCCTCGTCTTCGGGGATTTCGTTGATAATCTCTAATTTCAGCGGTTCACCTGCGTTCATCTCCAGCGCGGCATCTCGCGGATATTCGCTGTATTCGAAAGTGAGATCCTTAGCGATGACGGCCTTCATCTGCTCTTCTATGCGTTCGAGGTCTTCCTCGCGAAAAGGTTCTGGCGCGAGGAAGTCGTAATAGAAGCCGTCATCCGTAGGGGGCCCGATGGCGAGCTTTGCTTCCGGGAACATCTGCGTGACCACATCAGCCATGACGTGCGCGGTCGAATGGCGGATGCGCTGTCGCAGGTCTGCGATGTCGGAATCCTGTTTCAGGGACATTGTATGTATCCTCCCCAGGCTGCTGAGATGGTTAGCATTCTGTACAGAGCGCAAATCTCAGCAGGTATTGTCGTGTCGTGATGGTTGATCTGCTAAGGATGGTTCATGGCAAACAGAAGCCTCCCGCGTTGCACGCCAAGCAACGGGAGGCTGTGTAGTCAAATGATGATCGGGATACGAGCGTACTATGCGGTTCCCAAGGTTGAGTCCCATGTGCGTCGTAGTTCAACTGCTATGGAAATTGTGTACATGTATTCTAGCCAAACAGCCCCCGCGCGGTCAAGCGATGGCGCGCCATTCAACCTTAATGCAGATCGGAGCGCCCAATTGAACGAGCGCCCCGATCTACATCTTTACTTTGCGCTTGTCTGATTATGTGAGCTGCCTGAGTCGAGGGTCAAGCTTATCCCGCAGCCAGTCGCCAAGGAAATTCAGCGCCATAACGGTGAAGAAGATGGCCAGCCCTGGGAAGAAGGAAATCCACCAAGCGTCGCGCAGGTAGTTGCGGCCGTCAGCAATCATCGCCCCCCATGTAGGTGTTGGCGGCGGAATACCGGCGCCAATAAAACTGAGGAAAGCCTCCGCAAGTATTAGCTGTCCAGAACGCAGCGTAGCTATTACTACGACTGTGTTGACTACGCCCGGCAAGATGTGAATTACGAGGATTCGCGGCAGTGAAGCGCCCGCTATTTTGGCAAGCGCAACATAGTCGCGCTCGCGCAAGCTCAACACCTCTCCACGCACGTTGCGGACGAAACCGGACCATGTGAGGAGGGCTAACATTACCATCATGGTTGTCAACTGGCGCCCATGACAACGGCTACCGCCATTGCCATTAGGACGAAGGGAATGCCTAAAAATATGTCGACGAGGCGCATTATCACTTCGTCTATCAGCCCCCCGAAGTACCCGGCGATGAGCCCCAAAGCTGTACCAACTATGGTGCCGGTGATAAGGGCGACAGCCATGACCATCAGGGAGATGCGCGCGCCGTAGATTAGCCTGCTCAGGAGGTCACGCCCTATGACATCAGCCCCTAGCAGGTATTCCGTTGAGCCGCCTTCGGTCCAAACGGGTGGGTGGTTCCTGGCCTTGAGGTTGTTGCTATACGGGTCGTGTGGCGAGACCAAAGGAGCGAATATAGCCACTACAAGCAGTACTCCCAGAATTGTCCCAGGGATAACAGGCCACCTGTTAAGGAGTTGTAATACGCCGGCAATTCCTGTTGACCTATATGAAGGTATGGTTACTTCAAGGTCAGACTGAAGTTCTGCCTGTGCCATGTCATACTTCCTTTAAGAATAGCGTATGCGTGGGTCAATGAAGGCGTAGAGAATATCTGCGAGGAAAATTAAGTAGGACGAAGGCGCCCGTGAATATGAGAACGAGAACCGCGAGAACGGTGAAGTTGTTAGTCCACACTGCTTCGATACCGAATCGCGCCAATCCGGGCCATGCAAACACCGTCTCCACTGATATGGAACCTGTGATGAACCCTGCTAACAGCAGCCCAGATAGTGTGAGAGGGGCTATCGCCGCATTCTTGAAGGCATGCTTCCATATAAGCGTTCTGGAATTGACACCCTTTGCCCTCGCCAACTTGACATACTCGGAGTCTAGCACTTCCAACATCGCCGAGCGCACCAATCTCACATATCCCGCCGCCCCGAACCATGCCAGAGTTAGAGTGGGCAAAATGTAGTGCTTGATTGAGAAACCCTCGCCCATTGTCCCGCTAGGTAGCCATCCTAACCAGACAGCAAACACGAGGATGCTCACTATTCCTACCCAGAATGTGGGGAGTGCCTGACCGAACAGGGCGAATGCCCTGCCCAAGTAGTCCGGGATGCTGCCTCGGCTGACAGCCGAGAATACTCCAATGGGTACGCCGATGAGCGTGGAGAGTATAAATGCAGAGAGGGCGAGTTTTAGAGTTGGACCGACCTTTTGAGGTATCTTGGGCGCGATGAGCTGTCTATCTGCCAAATCTCTCCCAAATCGCCCTGTAACAACTGTCCCAGCCATATACCAAACTGGATGGGAATAGGCTTGTCGAGGTGGAGCTGGCTGGCAAGATCGTCCCACTGTTCCTGTGTTATTCCGTATGCCTGGTCCGGGAGCAGCAACACTCGCGGGTCTCCCATGATCCTGGATACGCTGAATACGAATAGGGCCGCGCCCAGAAGCGTGAGAATTGATGTGATAAATCTGCGGATAATGAAGGCTCGCATCACTGCCTCTTAACCCAAGACGTTGAGATTATTATGAGTATGACATGCCCGGGTTTTATGATTGGCCCGGGCATGTCTGTTGCTAACTGAAGGCGTTTCTACTTGAGCTTTACCCATTCCAAGTCATGAATTCCGTCGTGCCTGAACTGGAGGAAGGGCCGCATATTCCAGGACTCTACGGCGTTTACGTCATAAATCATTCTGCCCGGTGATGCCACTATGGCTGGCAGAAGCGCCCAGTCATACAGGTATTGGCGCATCTCTACGGCAGCATTTTTCAGCTCATCAGGGTTGGTATTGCTCTGCTTGAACCCGTTGACTTCTGATGCCTTTGGAAGCTCAAGGCCGTGATTGTAGCCGCCCCTGCCGTATGAGCTCCAAATGAACTCAATAGGCCAAGTGCCGGGCCAGCCACAGCACCCGTGCATTCTGAGCACAGGGAAGGTTCTAGTAACCAAGCTTGGGCGGATAGTGCTGTATGTGCGCCTGTCGTGCGTTGACTGGATGTTGAAGTTGTTCAGCCAGTCTGCGGCGATGGCTTCAGACATTTCAACGTCTTCACCACTGAGTCCTGCCCAGAAGTGGACCTCAAAACCATCGCTGTAGCCAGCTTCATCCAGTAGCTTCTTTGCTTCCTCAATGTTGTAGCCGTACCGCCATTTATCTTGGTTTTCCACCCAAAACGGGGTCTGTGTCCCACTGACCACCCAAGTCCTGAGGGTTGCCCAGTCCGTTCAGAATAGCTTCGTTGATACCTTCACGGTCGATAGCCATAGACAATGCGCGGCGTACTTTTAATGAGCGCTGCATGGATGGCGTATTTTCGTCAAACACGCCTGGACTATTCTCATATGGGTCGCCTATCCAAGGTAGTGAGGTGTCTCTGAGCGTCTCAGGCAAGTCCTGACCAAATTCTGGTAGATTCGGGTTTGCAAATGTCCACTCCCAGTAGTTGCCACCGAACGGGAAGCTGTGGATGTTCTTCGAACCTTCAGGGGACTGTGCGAAGTTCCCAGATCCCAACAGCGCCGGCCAGTCCTTCAATGCGAGACCTGCAATCTGTGCCTCTCCGCTCTCCAGCATAGCCCGGCGGGTAGATGCCTCGGGCACCTCGCGGATTCTGACCTGCTCGACGAATGGGACTTTCTCCCAGTGGTCAGTGAAAGCGGTTAGGTACATACCATCTTGAACAACCCAGCCATCCATTGAGAAGGAGCCGGTACCAGTAATGTTGGTGCGCATCCATTCATTGGCTTCTTCATCGGTTGCAACGCCAATCCCGGACTTGACGGTTTCGATCTTCGGGAAGATTCCCGTACCCTCGTTTGCGTCTGTGAACAGAGCTGTCAGCGTATGCCCGGCGAAGGAGTCCCAGTGGAATCGGGCAGTGTACGTGTCGATTGGTTCGACATTGTTGATTGCAAGGTCGATTTCTGCAGAACTGTCATGCCTTGCCTGCTCGGTAAAGGAAGGCATAAGAGCATGGTAAGTCCACTTCACATCCTCCGCAGTTAGTTCGCCCCATCCTCTGTGGAACTGGACTCCCTCATTTAGGATGAAGTCTGTGTATGAAAAGTCGGGCGCGGTCTCCCACGATTTTGCCAGCCATGGCGCTGCCGTGATACCGCCATCAGCGCCACGAGTCGTCTGAAGCAGCGATTCTTGAGCTGATACAACCGTAAGTGAGGCACACCACAAGCAGTCTGTTGGGAAGCCGCTGGGAGAGTTGACACTGGTTATTGCTAAAACCAATGTACCAGATGGCTTAACCACCTCTTCCATTGCTGGTGCCTCACGTACAGGCACCGCAGTCGGCTTGAAGGTCTGCGGCGCTGCTACTGCCTGCACTACTGCCGCCGCCGGAGCAGCTGGCGCTGGTGCAGCTGGTGCAGCTGGTGCTGCCGGAGCTTGCGGCGCAGCGGGTGCCGGCGCGGCTGGTGCAGCTGGTGCTACTGCCGGAGCTTGCTGAGCTGGAGCGGGTGCCGCAGGGGCTGCCGCGCCTCCACACGCGGCTATTAAGAGTGCGAGCGCACCTATGGCGCCCAAGATCAATGTAGGTTTCCAGTTCATACTAAGTCCTCCTCCTGGATACAATCCACATGACGATAGACTGACAACTTCATCCACGCGCACGCTGCGCCATCTTATGAGGCTTACTTATAATCGAAATATATGTCTAAGTCAAGCCTGAACGGAGAGGATCGCGGCTGTGCGTCCACGAGGTTGCGGGGTGTATAATGCCTTCCAAATTCAGGCGGTTATCGCGATGGAGTTCGAAATGCGCTACGACACAGTGATTATTGGAGCAGGTTCTGCGGGCAGCGTGCTGGCGAGCAGGTTGTCGGAGGATGCCGGTCGCTCGTGCTTTGCTGCTGGAGGCCGGGCCGGATATCCCGACTTCGAGCGGCTGCCGGACCACATAAAGTACGGCGTTCAGCCCTGGTATAATCAGGCTGTTGCCGATGCCCATACTTGGGGCTATGAGGCGCAGGCGACTCCGGAGAGACCGTCTTTTCGGCTGCCGAGGGGCAAGGTTACGGGAGGTTCGAGCGCAATCAATGGTCAGGTCTTCTTCCGGGGCATCCCGGAGGACTATGACGACTGGTCTGCGGCGGGGCAACGGTGAGTGGTCTTTTCTCAAGCTGTTGCCTTATTTCCGCAAGATGGAGAACGACCCTCGACTTCCAGGGCGATGACTTTCATGGCTCCAACGGCCCGATTCCCGTGCGGCGGTACAATCAGGATGAACTGCTACCTGTTCCTACCGCTTTTCTGGAAGCGACTCAGGCGGCGGGATTTCCCTTTACGCACGACATGAACCACCCTGAATCCACAGGTGTAGGTTATTATGCCCTGAACCGTGTGGACGGTATTCGGATGAGCACGGCCCTCACATATTTGCAGATGGCGCGCCACAGGCTGAATCTAACTATTAGGGCGGACGTGCTGGCTCGGCGAGTTCTATTCGACGGCGTAAGGTCTGTCGGCGTGGAGGTGGAGAGCGGCGGTGAAGTCTTCGCGATAGACGCGGATGAGGTGGTTCTGTCCGGAGGCGCTATTAACTCGCCGCAGCTGCTGATGTTATCGGGCGTCGGACAGCGCGAACATTTGGCTGAGGTCGGCGTGCCACTTACGCTTCACCTTCCCGGAGTAGGGCAGAATCTCCGCGACCATCCAGCGGTATTTATGTTGTATGAGAGCGCAGAGCCTATTCCCCCTGGCTCTCCCGCGTTGCAGATTGGGATGCGGTACACTACCCCCGGCTCGGAGTTTCGCAACGATATGCAGATGCGTCCTCTGCATGTGCGAACAGAGCACATGCCGATTAACTTCGACCTTACTAGCGACATTACGCCAACCGGATTCAGCATCGCGCTGCAAAAGGCGCTTTCTTCGGGGGAGTTGCGCTTGAACTCGTCCGATCCGCACCAGCAGCCGTATCTCAACTACCGCTATCTGACGCATCCGTTTGATGGTGAGCGGTTGCGTGGCGCAATCAGGCTGTGCGCGGAGCTTGCGGAAAGCAGCGCATTTGCAGATGTCGGGATTGCGCGAATCTCGCCAAACGATGATGATCTGAAGTCTGACGATGCGCTTGATCGTTGGCTGCTTGACAATGTTCTGACGCAGCATCACTCTTCGGGCACCTGCAAGATGGGCCCGGCGTCAGACGAGATGGCGGTGGTCGATCAGTACGGCAGGGTGCATGGCATCGATGGCTTGAGAGTGGTGGACGCTTCTATTATGCCCGATGTGATACGCGCAAACACCAATGTTACGACGATCATGATTGCTGAGCGTATATCGGACTGGATGGGGCAAAGCTAGATATATCGCCTCGATTGTAAGTTGCAATTATAAATGGAAAGAGGCCATATCGGAATGACTGATGCTAATCCGATCGTAGTGAGCAGCGACCCCATAGAAGCAGTTCAACAATGGTTTGCGCTGATGGAACAATGTTGCGCTAGCGTGGATTACGACGGCGCGGAGTGCATATTCGCCGATGATGTGGTGTCGTTCGGCACTGCTATGGACATTGTGAGCGGGCGCAAGTCTCTGCGCGAAGGGCAGTGGGAAAGTATCTGGGGGAATATCAGCAATTTCAAGATGGACTTGGACAATGTGCATGCTGGTGGAAGCGGCAATCAGGCGTGGGGTGTCGTCACCTGGACATCCCTAGGCTTCGATGGCAACCACGAACCCTTTTATCGGCCAGGGCGGGCGACTGTCACACTTGAAAGGCGCGACGGCATCTGGCTTGCGGTACATTCGCATTTCTCTCTGTATCCCGGCACGCCACAACGCACTTTCGGTAGGGGATCGTAGAGTAGGTGAAATATTGGCGGGGTGTGACGAAACCAGAGGTCTGCAAGTATGAGGAGGCGTCAAATGCAACTGGAAGATAGAATTGCTTTGATAACCGGCGGCGCCAGGGGCTTGGGCAAAGGTATCGCTCTCGTATTGGCGGAGCGCGGCGCCGACATAGCAGTGTGCGACATCAATCTGGACGGAGCGCAGCAGACTGCAGGTCATATAGCTGCCATTGGGCGGGAAGCGACGGCATACGAAGTTGATGTAACCAGCCAATCACAGTTGCGTGAAATAGTGAATTCAACGCTGGCTGACTTTGGGCGCATCGACATTCTTGTCAACGCTGCAGGGCGTTATCGGCGCCGCAGGCTTTGAGGATACGACCACCTCACGGGAAGAGGACTGGGACCTGACCTTCGATGTGAATGTCAAAGGCACGGCGTTGGCATCCGACGCGGTAAGTTCGCACATGAAGGAGCGGCGCTTCGGCAAGATCGTGAACATTGCCTCGCACGCGGGACGTGGTGGCGGGGCGGGTGGGGGCGCTTATGGCGCTTCCAAAGCCGCGGTCATTCACCTTACTCAGTCTTATGCGATGGACCTTGCGCCGTTCGACATAAATGTAAATGCGATCTGTCCGGGAAGCATATGGACGCCGATGTGGGAGCGAATTGCTGTCCGCACGCAGCGAAACAGACCTGAGCAGCAGCAACTTACACCGCGCGAAATATTTGATGCGGCGATTATGGAGCGGTGCCCGCTTGGCAGAGAGCAGACGCCGGAAGACATTGGCAAGGCGGTTGCGTTCTTCGCTTCAGACGACGCTATCAACATCACCGGGCAGTCGCTGAACGTGAATGGCGGCATACGCATGAACTAGGTGTGGCTTGCCTGTCCTTTCTGATTTAGGAACATCTGCATCAGTTCATCATCGTGGTACTCTTCGTTGATGACGATCGCACGCTTTTCAAGTCCATACGGCTCAAAGCCGAGCGAAATGTACAAATTACGCGCATAGGCGTTGCCACTTATGACGCCAAGGCTAATTTGCTCCAGTCCGGGCATGTGTGATGCGCGTCTAATGGCTTCTCGTATCAGCGCCCTTCCCAACCCTTGCCCTTGAACTTCAGCTGCGATGTACATTCCCCAGATGGTGCCCTTGTGCTGCAACCTGTCGCCGCGTTCGCGCCGAAGTCCTACCATTCCGATCAGCGCTTCCCCCGAGAATATGCCGAGAATGAAGTCATGTGGTGACTCCGACGCCTCGCGCAGCCGATGTGCACATCACAATTGAGGTTGATGCCTGAGATTCGTAAGGTTGCGCGAAGGCGGTCGGATGCTCTTTGAGCGCGCGGAGACGCAGCGCGTGATAGATTTCGAGCATCCGACTCGGTCAGTGGTCTTATCTGCGTACTCATCTTTATTCTCTGGCGCCCATTCGGCTTCCTTGCGCTTCTTTCTCTATGCTTGTCCGTGTCTGACGCCTTTATGTATAGCGTCTTGCACTGCCGATTGACATATTGTTGGCAATGAATTAACTTTCGTCAAGTGCGAAATAGTGATTTGACCCGATAATATTAGATGCAGGAATATGATGCGTGCCAGCCTGCTACGTATTATAGCAATTGTACTTGCGGTGGCATTTGGGGGAGCGGCGTGGATAGACCTTGTGGCTGGAGCGACACCTGAGCTTCGGTCTGGGACAGGCACGCCAGCAATCGAATTAACTGTCACGCCCGGCGACATGGAGCTTGATGCCGAGTGGGAACTGACAGGACTCGATGACTTTAACTACATGTCCATTCAGTGGCGGGAACGCTCGTCTGCGGAATGGCATCCGAGAGATGATCCGCCACGCGTAAACCTTCCTGATTTAAGCACTCGTGAATTCAATATTGATTTCGTTATTAGGTGGGACGAAGATGAGAAAGATTGGTTTAATGAAGACTTGACCAACAGTACAGAGTATCAGGTGAGGGTGTGGGTAGAGTACACTGCGTCGGATAAATCAATAGTTTATGTAATCTCCAATGTGGTCGTGGTCAGCCCGGGAGAGGTGGCTCCCACGCCAACCGATACACCTACACCTACGCCGACGCATACGGCAACCGTTACGCCAACGCCTACCCACACTCCCACGCCGACCCCTACTCCCACCGCTACTGCAACACCGACGACTACCCTACCCTACTCCACACTTACACCGACCATTACCAATACACCAACCGCTACTCCCACTGCCACTGATACGCCAACTGCGACGAACACACCCGTTCCTGCAATTGAGCTGAAGATTACGCCCGGTGACAGTCGTCTTGATGCGGAGTGGGAACTTATAGGTATTTCCGCTTTCGTGAATATGTCGATCCAATGGCGTGAGCGCATTACGGAAGCTTGGGAGCGATATGTAAGCCCCCGAATGGTCATGGAAAAGGACAGGCGCAAATTCAGTATTACGCAGATATTCGATGCTCCATTAACAAACGGCACAGAGTATCAGGTAAGGGTTTGGACAGAGAAGAGCCTAACCGACTATGTTATATCCAATGTGGTTGTAGCTAGCCCGAACGGGCCGCAACGCCCAACAGCCGACTGCTACCCCGACCAATACAGCCACAGCTACACCAACGAGTACGCCCACTCCAACTTCTACAAGCACGTTCACTCCTACATCCACTGCCACCGCCACGGCTACAGCTACCGCGACGCAAACTCCGACACCGACGGCGACCAGTACACCCACACCAACTTACACGGCTACGCCCACTCCTACCGTAACCTTTACACCTACGAAAACTCAGACAGCTACACCCACTGCTACACTGTCACCGACTCCCTCTCCCTAGCAGCACTCCTTCACAGACACCGACCCATACCGTAACGCCGACATTGACTTCCACGCCGACGGTCACATTAACACCAACACCAACTCACACGGTAACACCTACAGCGTCCCCGACACCTTCGCCAACGCGAACGCCTACCCATACGCCGCTGATACCTCGGCCACCTATTCCAAATAGGCCGGCACCCAGACGAGATTGTCACCGTCAGGCTCGCGGGCCCGATTCCTTCAGGTGACGGTGAGATTGCATTTCATGTGAGAGACGGAAGTCTTGGCACGATTCATTCCTGCGTAGCTATCTGGGACGGCGTTCGCTCAAGCTACGAAGGGCTTGATGCGGTTACGTTTAATCTCAGGGCAGGCGCTCCCGAAGCGGCGTCTTTTCGACAAGCAGTGGATGTTCATTCAATGAGTTCTCATGGATAGTTGCAGACCCTGCGCCGGAGGCCTTCGACGATGGTGTAGCGACCTTAGTAAGTTACGATCCGGTGAATTTTGCCGAAACCACAGAGTTTCAGCTCTATGCGGACCTTGAGGCAGGGAGCCGATTCGAGGTCAGGTATTACTTCCATGTTGTCGATGCGTACGATGCCGACACAAAGAGAGTGCGCATCACCACCGGTTCTGACACAGAAGGAGAGTGGGCAGGCCTTACGGAGGTTGTCAGCGAATCCGATTCTGCTCCATCTGCGACCTCAAACCTGTTTCAGGGCAATGTGGGTGTGAGCAGGAACTCCGATGTGAAAGGTGAGGGCGATGATAAGGTGTGGGTTCCCAGCGGAGATACGATCAGCGTTGCTTACCTGAATGAGGATGGGGAAGTCAAAGCGACCTCCGACACTTCACCGCCACCGATCCCACCTCCCGCCGTTAGGCCCACTCCGACAAGTGTCCCAGGGTTGCATGGTGACCCGTTTCCTACCCCAACTAACACCCCGGGGCCTCCGAAAAGGGTGGTTGATGTCAAGATTGCCAACACGCCTAAACGTAGCGGAGATATGGTAGCGTTTTACATACGCGACAACTACCTCGGCACTACTGGGCAGTGTTCAGTCAGATGGGCGGACATTCCTCACGACGTCGATGCTGCTGACCCCAATGACAATGATTTATTCATGCCTTGGAATGTCGTTACGGGCGATCCTGTTCCAAGCGCATTTTCACGCGAGGGATGCGATTACGACGGTACCACAGCGCTGAGCGTGCCTTTACACGCTTCACTTAATGACGCAGAAGTTAGTCCGTCTATTGAAGTCCCGGACACTGGAGGACGCGCACAGTTCGGGTTAGTATCCATACGCACTGATGCCCCTAAGGGTAGTACGGTCAGTATCGATTTCCACTACGAAGTCGTAGATACGTTCTCGGCGCAGGCTAAGCTCGCAAGAGTCTATAGCAGCTCGGATAAAGATGGCGAATGGGTCTCAATCAGAGAAGTTACGAGTGAGAGGGACTCATCGCCTGCCGCGGCTTCAAACCTGTACCGCGGTGTATTTCCGGATCAGCGACGACCCTGCAAGCCTGTCAAAGGGCGATGGTCGGGTGCGTGTCAGGAACAGGAGTAGGCTAAGTGTTGCTTACTACAACAGCAATGGCGAAACCCAGCCAGTTGCGAAAGCGTCGCTAGGGCTGGATTTGCCCACTCCAACACCGGAAGCCACTCCTACCTTCTTACCGAGGCCAACACCAACTGCCAATACCTGCCGTCAGCCCTTGGATGCTGGCCACTCTGGTCATAGTGGGTACTGTGGCGGCGCTGCGCTACCGACGCTCAGACAAGCCAAAGGATGGTTAGGGAAGCTGGGGCATATCGGGCGAGGGTTGCACTTCGAATGCGTTCAAAGCGCATGCGAGCATGCCGTAGTAGCCAATTGTGGCGGTAAGTTCGGTTACGCCCTGCTCTCCGAATTGCGCCTTTGCCGCCGCAAATGTGTCCTCTGAAACCCGATGGTTCCTAAGAATTTCGCGCCCGTAGCCTATTATTAGCGCTTCGTCGTCGCTGAGTTCGCCGAGTTCACCGCCATTTGCCACGGTATCGATAACTGCCTCGTGCACGCCCGCTTCCCGCGCTAACGTGGCGTGGGCTGCCCACTCATAGGAGCAATCGAATTCTCGTGCGGTGGTGATTATTGCCAGTTCGCGCTGCGAGGGCGAGAGTGTGGACTCAAAACGAATGTAGGACCCAAGGTGCGCAGCGCGTCCAGCAACCTCCGGGCTGTTCAGCAGCACGGAGAATGGGCCGCTTACCCGCCCGCGACTTGTGGCTATGGCGTCAAATATGTGGTGTTTGTCAGCATCTACCTGATTGCGTTCCGTAATCTGCGTAATGCGTGCCATTTTGTGATCGTCTCCTATCAAAATCTGTTTTCACTTTTGCATTGTATCGTAGAAATTGCTGCAGTGCAGAAGCGAGATATAAGAGCAGATTAGGGGCTAAACTTCAGCCCTGTGAAAGAAGCCGGATGTCCTGTCCGTTGATTTTCTGAATGTGTGAATCGTCCAGATGCTCCTGTGGAAGCATAGTTCAATGAGAACCGTACTAAGTAGAACGAATTTCCTCGACAATTCTATTAGTGGACGAGAACAGCAATGACAGCCCGGCGCTATCGAATTGGAGACCGGTCGGACTTCATGGTATCTTGAGCACGTTCATCGCGCACTGGCGTCATAGTGACGCAAGCGCCTATTATCCGCCTGCCAACCTATCAGCCAAACAGCCAATTTAGTCATCTTTTACAATGAGGGAAAGATGTGATGCAGACCAACGACAACGGTGATTTATCGAACAGGCCGACTATGGTGCTTGGAGGCCGCGCCATAATACCAGGCCTCACAGGCGGGTCATGCGGTGTTTCACTGGTGCGTTCAGAGTTTTGTCGTTGCGCTTCCAGAAATTCAGAGCGCGTTTCATTTGAGTGGAGTCGGTGTTGGGGGAATCCTCGCGGCGAGAGAGTTTGCGACAGCGATTGTGAGACTTCCTGGTGGTGTGGCGGTGGACGTCCTGCGAAACTACTGGGGGATACTTCTTGCCGGGAGTCTCGGCGCATTGGCCCTGGGTGTTCTGACCATTGGAATCTCTCCCATCTATCCTCTCCTGCTGGTTGGAATGGTCGTAATTGCGGCGTCCCATTCCATTTGGCACCTACCGGCTGCCGCTTCACTTTCCCATCATTTTAAGGAAAGACGCGGTGCGTCAATGGCAATGCATGGTGTTGGCGGCAGCCTGGGGGATGTTGCGGGACCCGTTGCAAGTGGCGCACTGCTGGCATTTCTGACCTGGCGGGAAATGCTGAACATATACGCGTTGCCAGCCCTATTTTTAGGCGCAGTAGCTTTGTGGGCGTTCAGCAATATCGGGTACACAGAGGAAAAGGAGAGTGTCAAGCTCACTAGACAGGTGGATGAAGCCCGCCGACTGCTGAGAAGCCCCATTTTGTGGGGACTGTCGGCAGTTTACGGACTGCGTGCAATGGCTCTTGTGGCGTTGCTTACTGCCCTCCCTCTTTACCTTAACAACGACCTTATGGTGAGCCCAACCGTGAGAGGCGTTCACATAGGCCTCCTCATAGCAATCGGGATTGTGGCAAAGCCTTTGTTCGGTTACTTGTCGGACAGGGTAGGGCGCAGACAGGTGCTGGGCCCCGGACTAATCTGGTCGTGTGCTGTCGCTGTCGCGCTGCTCATATTCGATACGGGCGTCCCGTTCACTATTACCGTAGCGCTCCTTGGGCTTTTTCTTTATCCCGACCAGCCGATATTAACTGCCGCCGTCTTTGACATATCGGACAGTGATGTGGGGTCAACATCGCTTGGGATGGTCTCGTTCTTTGGTGCGCTTATGTCGGTGATTTCGCCATTCGTTGCCGGAAACTTGTACGACAATATGGGATTCGACGCGGTGGTCTATTACGTTGCATGCCTATTCGGCCTTGCGGCAGTGATATTTCTCGTCCTCCCGTTATCAGGGGCGGCTGCAGGCAGGATGACGCGGTAGCCACAACTAACCTAAGTTTGCAGACTCGGGACGGCGCCCACAGGTGTTGTCGATCAATCCCGCATTGGCTTGGCAGCCGCAATGTGATGACATACTGCGAGCCGTTCCTTAATTACCGCCGAACACGACATGCGAGTGCAAGTAGTCCATATCCATTTACACCGAGCCCTGGAGTGTTGGGAACAAAGAGGTCACCATTTCTTATGTCCAGTCCAGGTTCGATGAACGCGCCGTATGCGCCGAGGTCGTAGCGTGAAGTCTCCAACTTGTAGAAGTTCGGCGTGGTCATCATCACGTGCGCTCCCGCAAGCACATTGATCGGCCCACTCGCGTCGTGCGGAGAGACCGGAATGTAGTACGCCTCAGCCATCGTGGAGATTTTCTTCAGTTCAGTTATGCCGCCAGTCCAGGTGACATCGGGCATGATGAAGTCTGCGAGGTTATTCTCGAAGATTGGAACGAACTCCCAGCGCGTATGAAGTCGCTCGCCGACAGAGATTTTTGACGGGAATCTCTCGCCTGACCTGCTGAAGGGCTCGATAGCTCTCTACCGGCACCGGCTCCTCGAACCAGTGGATGCCGTGCTTCGCCAGTCTGTTCGCAAGTTCGATGGCCGTCGGTACGTTGTACATGCCGTGTGCATCTATGAGTATCTCTATGTCCGGACCTATTGCCTCTCGAACCGCGCCTACAATCTCGTCGGCAGTCGCTAGTCCCCTCTCTGCTGAGCTGACCGTCAAGAAAGCCTTCGTTTCCGCCCGGTATGAAGCGCATCATCGGATCGAATTTGAACGCCTCATACCCCGCTTCCACGATCTGCCTTGCATCGGCTATGGCGTCCGGGACGTTGCGGGGTTCAGGCGGATGAGTGTAGAGCGCGATTCTGTCGCGCACTGGGCCGCCCAGAAGTTCATAAATCGGCAGTCCAAGCTCCTTACCCCGAATGTCCCAGAGCGCAATGTCAATACCGCTTATGAGGGCTGATACTGCCCCTCTAGTGCCGAGGTAGGTGAATGAGCGGAATATCTTCTGCCAAAGCCGTTCAAACTCGTTAGTGTTTTCGCCCACTAGATAATCATTCACTTCTCTTATCATGGCGGCGATTGCGCGATTGGCCACTGGTCCGGGATAGGTCGTGACCTCACCCCAACCGGTGATTCCTTCGTCGGTATCAACCTGTACGAACACCAGCTGGCGGTCTCTGACTTCGGGTTTCTGCTCAACTCCCGTGCGCATCTCCCAGGGAAAGCTGACAACCCAAGGCGTGACCTTCGTGATCTTCATCGTACAAGTCTCCTCACAGCGAAAATGGCCTTCTGTCTGAAAGTGTCGAGAAGATGTTATGCCAAGCCGTGGCGACACGCAACTCGCACCAGAACAGCGCTTTCTACACTGGCATGCGCCGCATCAACGGCAGAGTGGGCAGTGCTTAGCCAAATTCGTTTGCACGTTGACGGTTCCTCTGCCTCGCACCGAACTTGGCGAGCCAGATTCCGACCTCGTATAGGACGATGATAGGGAGTGCAACTAGGGTCTGGTTGATGGGATCGAATGTGGGTGTGATGAGCGCGCCCAAGATGAAGGCGACAACGACGGCATAGCGACGCTGCCTCCCAAGCTGCTGAGGCGATACGATGCCGATTCGCGACAGGAAAAAGAGCACGATAGGCGTCTCGAACACAACTCCCATCCAAAGCAGAAGTCGAAATCATCAGGCTGACGTAGTTTCCGATGCGAATATATGGAGTGGCGATTTCGTTGCCGAAGCTGAGTAGAAAATGTATGGCAGGCGGGAAGAGTACACGGTACCCAAATGCCGCGCCGAGGATGAACGCTACCACGACTGCGGGCATCAGGGCGTATAGGTAGCGGCGCTCAGATGGGTTCAGACCCGGCGAGACGAACCTGACAATTTGATAGAGAACGAAGGGCATAGCGGCGAAAAGGCCCACAAGTAGGGACGCCTTCATCGCGGTGCTGATGAACTCGGTGAGATCGGTGTATATGGGCTTGCCGCCAGGAATGTCGGTGAAGCCCTGCGCGGGCTGCATGAGGAGAGTGAGAACCTGTTCGTGGAAGACGAACGCAATGACAGTCGTGACAAGAACTGCAATCGCAGAGTACATCACGCGCCGTCGAAGTTCTGTGATGTGATCCTGAAAAGGCACACCTCCTTCGGAACTCATGCACTTTCCTCCCTTGGGGCGCTCTGCTCCCCATCGCCAGACTGCTGAGAGGTTTCGGCTGTGGCTCTACGAAAGGTTACTGGACTGTCCACACCAGGTGTCGCAGAGCTTGAGGCGTCTGCTGCGTCTGCTGGATGGTCTTGGTCGAGGGGTCGCGTCGCCGCGCCCGAATCACTTGTGGTTTCTGTGCGACTCTGTCGGGTGGCAAGCGGAGAGTCCACGTTCACCAGATCGTCCATCTCTGCCTGCACGGTCGAACCCATACGGCGCAGTTCGCCGGTCCACTTGCCGAGGGTTCTGGCGGCGTCAACCATGCGCTCCGGCCCGAGGAATATGAAAGCGACGAGTAAGATGATGAAGATCTCCATCGTTCCCATGCCGAGGAAGCTCATAGTCGGTTCACCTCTGCTTCCCGGCTGGTGATGCTGTGCCAGCGGTCGCAGTCTGGGCACCCGCGTGGCGCTGTCCAGCCCTGCTTGAAGGTGGCGGGAGTACCGATGCGTTCCAGCAGGGTAAGAACGTCGCACAATGGCAGTCCAACCGTATTCCGGTAGCATCCGTAGATGCGGCTCGCGGGCTTGAAGCGCCTGTCCTGGACTGCGTATGCGCCCGCCTTGTCGAAGGGCTCTCCAGATTCTACATAGGCGGCGATTTCCTCGTCAGTGTATTCGCGCATATGGACTCTGCTGACCTTCGCCGATGTGAGTTCAACGCCGGTTGCCGCATCTGCAAGAGCGATACCGGTGACGACGCTATGTGACCGACCGCGCAGGCGTCTCAGCATTCTGGTTGCTTCGGCGGCGTCTGTGGGCTTGCCTAGGATGTACCTGTCGATAACAACCGAGGTGTCCGCGCCGAGGGCTAACTCAGCCTGCGCCTGAGCGAGTCCGTGTCTTGCCTTGATCAAGGCGAGGCGCTGGACGTATGCTTGGGGAGATTCAACGCTGTATGGTAGTGGCTCATCGTTGCCGCTGCCGACTATTCTTATCGGCATGTCGATGGCTTCGATGAGGCGTCTGCGGCGAGGTGAGCCTGATGCAAGCGTCAATGTTCTGCCTTGGGGGACTGTTCCGTTCATGGGCAAATGATTTGGCATGTGCCTATTTTACACCATCAGGGTCAGCAGTTATCAGTATTTGCCAATGCCGTGAATATCGGACGCGACCAACGTTGCCACGCATTCAGTGTGGTAGGTCTGGGGGAACATGTCCATCGGCTCCACTGATTCTATGACGAAGTCGCCCTGCACGAGGTAGGCGAGGTCGCGGGCGAGTGTGTCGGGGTCGCAGGAGACATAGACGGTGCGAATTGGCTTCCTGCGGATAAGGGCATCTAGCGTAGCGGGGTGGCAGCCGACCCGGGGCGGGTCAAGGATTACTGCGTCGGGAGGCTCTGTCAGGGAGTCTAGGTAGTCCTCTGTCTTGCTGCCTATAAATTCGAGGTTGTCGATGCCGACGGTGTTCACGGCTGCGTCCTTGACGGCTGCGGAAGACTCTTCAATCGCGATGACGTGGTGGGCGGAGTCGGCCAGAAGTACGGCGAACGTGCCGACGCCTGCGTATGCGTCAACGAGCAGTTCGTTGCCGCTGAGTTGGAGGCGCTCCGCGACGAGTGTGGCGAGGTGTTCTGCCTGCGGCGTGTTGACCTGCGCGAATGACGGGGATGCGATGCGGAGGCGGCGGTCAAGCATTTGCTCCCAGTAGTAAGCCTGGCCGGTGGGAAGGGGGATGTCGGGATTGTGCATAGTGGGCTGGATGAGCCAGTCGCCGGTGTTGACGCCGTAGCGAACGGAAAGCTGGGTCGTCTCGCCGGCCTTGCCTTGCAGTTCACGTAGGGCTTCGTTAATCCAAGGGTTCATGAGGGCGCAGTCATCAATCTTGACGAAGCGGCGGGTGAGGCGGTTGATGAAGCCGAGCATGCCGGAATCGCGGACGGTAAAGCGCGCGTGGTTGCGGTAGCCGAACATCTGGGGGCTTGGCAGCGTGGGCGAGACGGGAATGCCGTGCAGTTCAGGGTATTCGGCGAGCGCCAGTCTGACGCGATCTTGCTTGAGTTGGAGCTGGTGATCGTAAGCGATATGTTGCCACTGGCAGCCTGTGCATGCGGTGAAGTATGGGCAGGGCGGCGTGATTCGGTGCGGTGACGGTTCGAGGACGTCAGTTACGATAGCGGATATGTGCTGGCGGCGTCTGCGACGGTAGCGGATGATGCGGGCTTGCACCCGCTCGCCGGGTATGCCGCCAAAGACGTTGATTTCGCTCTCCTCGAAGTGCGCCAAGGTGTCGCCCAGGTCGCCCCATGCATGGAGGTGTAGTTCGGCGATTTCGGTAGGAGTGTCGCCCTTGGAGCGGTTCGTTAAGATTTCGCCGTCGTGGGTGGTCCGTTTCATAGACGAGAACTTTGTCAGGCATTACCAAGATATTGAAGTTTGGCGTGGATAGCGAGGGCAATCCAGTTCTATCGGCAATCAATGTGGAAGCCTAGACGCCGATTTTAGTTCCTGAGGTCTGGGAATGCAGCCATCGTAGCATGGATAATTCGTGAAACCAATTCCGAGTGTTGCGATTCTCAGAACACCAGCCGTGGCACTTTGTGAAATATATGACAAAAGTAAATGTGAAAAATAACACTATGTTGACACAAGTTGTATCAAGTGCTAGATTTGATACGTACACTCTTGAAGGAGGTGGGTCTATGTCAGAAGCAGCGATTCTAGAGCGGCAAGGACAAGCGGTAGTTAGCAGTGACAGGCTCAATTCCAAGGCGAAGAAAGAGATTGAAGTGTTACTGGAAGAGTCCCAACAGTCGCGGACAAAGAGGGATTTGGCCGACAGGCCTTGGTACTTCAGGATGCCTCAGGCCGGCGTGAGGTACTATTCTCTCTAGGCTTACGAATCCGGCTACAAGTGTTCAATATTCAGCCCCCACGAGTACACACTTACTTGTGGGGGCTTTTGCTTTGCTTATTAATATATTTCGAGAGCTTTAATTAGGTGGATTCCGCAACGAAGACGGGAATCGTGCGGGATGTGCGGTTGTGATAGTCTTTATAGGGCGGGAAGGCGGCTACACATATTTCCCAGAGACGCGCACGTTCTGCGGCGTCGTCAACTTCGCGGACGCTCATCTTGTACACTTCGGTCTCATCTCGAATTTCGACATCGGCATGCGCCCTAAGGTTGTACACCCACACCGGGTTGGTGGGGGCGCCTCCTCGCGAGCCAACTAGAATGTAGTTATCGCCGTCCTTGACGCGCATGAGTGGCGTCTTGCGGATTGCGCCGGTGCGGTTACCGCGATTGGTCACAATAATGACGGGTAGTCCGGTTTCACGCAAGGTCGTGCCTTCAGTGCCTCCGCTTCCTTCGTATAGTTCCACCTGCTCGCGCACCCAATCGGCCGGTGAAGGTATGTATTCTGCCATAAGTCGCTCTGACCTCCTGAATTGTTATTGATTTCGCCATATCATAACGCCAACCGACGAAATCCTCTACTGCCGTAGCCCTTTATCTGATTTGGCGAGTTGTCGCAGTGTCGGCGCAATCTGGTATCATGGCGGCAGTTCTGAATTGGAGGGATTATGGCTACTGCGAGAAGGCTACCGGAGTGGCTGAAGGTGAAGGCGCCGGGCAGTGCGGGCTACCTGGAGCTTAGGCAGCTCGTGAGGTCGGAGGGGCTCAACACTGTTTGCGAAGAGGCTCATTGTCCGAACATTGGGGAGTGCTGGGACCGGGGAACTGCTACTTTCATGGTACTGGGGGACATCTGCACACGCGCGTGTTCGTACTGCGCGGTGAAGACGGGTATGCCGACGACGCTAGACTTGCAGGAACCGGTGCGACTGGCGGAAACCGTGGAGAGATTAGGGCTGCGATATGCGGTCATCACATCGGTGGACCGAGACGATCTGCCGGACGGCGGGGCTTTCATATTCGCGCAGTGTATCCGACAGATTCGAAAGCGTCTGCCTTCGTGCAAGGTGGAGGTGCTGATACCAGACTTCGAGGGGGACCCTGATGCGCTGGCGAAGGTTATGGAAGCGAAGCCGGATACCCTGAACCACAATATTGAGACAGTGCGGCGAGTGTTCAGCCGCGTGCGTCCGAAGGGTGACTACGACATGTCGCTGGAGCTGCTGGCGAACGCCAAGAGGCTGGACAGAGATGCGGTCACCAAATCGGGGATGATGGTCGGGCTTGGCGAGAGCTGGGACGAGATTCTGGAGACGATGCGGGACTTGCGGTCTGTTGACTGTGATCTGCTGACGATTGGGCAGTATTTGCGCCCTTCAGGTAAGCATGTGCCGCTGGCGCGGTGGTACACCCCGGGCGAGTTCGACGAACTGCGTCTCGAGGGCGAGGCGCTAGGATTCAGGCATGTGGCGTCCGGGCCGCTGGTGCGGAGTTCGTATCACGCGGACGAGCAGCATGCAGCAGCGAGTGGAGTGGAAGTGGGTTGAGCGAATCGGCAGGACGGAAAGGGATATTTGGGGATGGTAAGGCCGGTTTGGAGTAAATCAAAATAGAAAGATATACCGCCCTTGCTTAATAGCGTTGAGCAAGGGCGGTAGTCACCCTCCTAGTTGTAAGTTCCACGTGGTCAGCGATTCCAGTCGAAGGATTCCAGCACCCCACTGGAAAGGTGGGCACTTTCGCTCTGAGATGTGGCATCGTCTGTTGGTATGACGCGGGCTGCTATTTTCTTGGCAATACCCTCTGGTTCTGCAATGCTTGGATATTCGTCTGTGCCGAATGCATGATATGTCACTCTCGTAAGTGTGATGGTAGAGGCGTCTAGGAATCTCACCGTAGCTAAGGTGTGGAAGTCATTGTTGGTGTGATAATGCAACTTGTATGCCAGCATGTCATCGCCGATGCTAGGTATGAAGTCCTGTTCGTAATCCCGGAGATCGACACTCGCGCCGTTTCTCTGCAGGATAGCCGAGTAGTTTAGGCTGCTCCATCGTGCGTTCTCGATGCTATTGTATTGAACTGCAGCGCATACTATTCCGGCACTATCGTCGGCGTTCACCCATTCTGTGACGTAAGTTTGGACGATACCGTGGTAGCCGAAATCATCATAGCTATGCGGTCCGTCGGTCCTGTCAAGAGAAAAGCCTTCGATGCCCGTTAGGTCGGCGGCGTTGCAGGCCGCGTCTTCGATATTATAGTCTGGAGGCAGGGGAACGGGCGTCGGAGAGGGCGATGGTCCTGGCGTCGGTGATGGCCCCGGGGTCGGTGACGGTTCAGGCGTAGGCGAAGGTTCAGGGGTGGGTGACGGCTGGGGCTGCACCGCCGATGTTTCAACTTCCACTGTCAGCGTGAAACTGCCAGTAACCTCCGCCTCGTAGGTCGTCGCCTCTATGGTGTAGGCACCTGCCGCCAAGCTTACTACCATACCCGAGTCAGTGCCCGTATCAAGGTTGGAATCGATCTTGCTGCACAATGTACCCGCTACTTCCAAGGCGTAGTCATCGTTCTCGCACAATACCGTGCCCCCTCTACCCACGCCTTCGCGTAGGTACAGGTATGGGTCTGTAGAAGACTCCAGCGCAATGGTTACATCAGAGGCTTCCGCAAGGATTAAGGCATAGAAGCGGGCATACCCGCCACCACGATCAGGGTGCGAAGATTCGCAAGTAGCCCAGCTTCCGTCGACAGATCCGCCTTCGGAGACTAACTCTATGCAACTGTCGGCGATAGGGGTAGCTGTAGCTGTTGGCTCAGGTGTGCTCGTCGGTTCCGGCGTAGCAGTCGGCTCTGGCGTCCCAGTTGGCCCAGGTGTTGCAGTTGGCTCTGGTGTAGCAACATCGGAGGCGAGCAGCCTAGCAAACCCGTAGCCCCAGGTATTGTTGGGGATTGCCCCGCGCGCCTCTGCGTGATTCTTCAGGTAAGTGGCGACCTGCTGCGAGCTATATTCGGGAAAGCGCTGCTTCACCAGCGCAGCCATGCCGGCGACATGCGGTGAGGCCTGGCTAGTTCCAGCCCAGCGGCCATCGGGATTCTCTGCTGAACGGTAAGACACAGACTGCCCGCGCGCCACGCCAACGATGTCAGGCTTCACTCTGCCATCAGTCGTTGGGCCTTGGCTACTGTACCTCTCGATTGAGTTTATGTCGGACGCAGGCGCCGCGCCCACTGCGAGCAGGCCCAGATTCCCGCTCTCCGCCGGGCTGCCCATGCTGTGATGCAATGTGTGATGCTGTAAAAGGAATCCATTAAAGTCTTGAATCTGTATCCAGTTTGGGCGTAAGCCACTGGAATGGTGAATGGCTAAGCAATAAACCCCTGCGGGGACAGTTACCTTTATGCGCTCATATGGGGTGTGATGCGCATCTCCAGACTGCATTGAGACAGATCGGACATATATTTCATACTGCTCCAACCCCTCGTTCAATTTGAATAGAATCAGGTTCAAGTCCTTGTTTGCGCCGCCCCATCTGTCGTCCCATCGCAACTGGATGAGGAGTTCTACCTCACGTATAAACCTCGCCGCCCTTATCTCGCCTTCAACATACAATGCGTAATTGTTGCATTCGTCAATACCGTCGATGCCGCTGAATTCATGCAGCCCATCGCCATCCGTATCCGTAAAGTCGCCGAACCATGTAGTCTGTGCCTCATTCCCGGCAGCGTTGACCCATGTGATGTCATTGGCCACAGCGTTGTCCACGGATTTCACTACACTGTTTACGAAAGGCGACGTGCCGTCACCCGGACCACTCCAGGTCCAGTGCATCGACATATTGATGACTTCCACACCGTGTTCAATCATCCAGTCCACGGTGTCTTGGGCATCACCCCCGGAGACTGGGTTGGCGATGTAATAGGTTGCTTCTGGAGCAATATCAAACGCTGCTTCGGTAACCGCAGAGCCGTGCCTGTCACCTTCAGCCTCGCAATCGGAGAGACTAAATGTATGCACACCGACATCCGTGTAGCACCTTGCCTCCACGTTTGAGGGCAGTTCGGTTCCCTGTAAGGCGCCGAATCCCTCGAAGCCGGTGTCGATGATGCCGATCTTAACCCCTTGTCCTCTGTATCCGGCGCTGTGCCAAGCGGGTACGCCGTGCAGTGCTACGCCATCGCTGACTACCGCTCCCTGCGCCGGCTTAGGTGGGACGATCGAGTGGATGCTGTTAACGCCTTCCCGCGCAGACGCTTCCGGTAGCAGGGATACGGGGACATAGGCTTCGATGTAGTCCGTCCCGACATTGCGGGGGGAAGCGCCGTTGGCTTCGAGGAAATCTACAACAGCATCGGCGTAGCCTTCGGTGATGTAGAGCGTTACGGCTACGGACTCTTCGCTGTGGAGCGGAGCGTTCGCGGCTGCGGCTTGCGCGGAGAACTGACCGCTCTGTACCTGCTCAACGATGCGGTTGAGGTTGGAGTCCATGTTGCCGTACTTGGGCGGACTGAGCTTGCCTTCGATGGGCGGGAGGTTTTGGACTCCGAAGTCGTCGTCAGGCGCGGTGGTAGGAACGGGCGTGGGCGTGTCGGCTGATTGGGCGTGCAGATTCATGCTGCCATTATCTGCCAGCAGTGTGAGCAAGAGAACTGCGGATGCTGCTAGGGCGAAAAGTAGAGAAAGCGGTCGTTTGGCTAAATTCATGGGCATTTATGGCAAAGTATTTCGGAACTCCGAGTTACGGCTAATGGCACGAATGTATCATGTCGCCGTGCGAGAGGCTATGTTACACGGAAGGCAGTCCTTGCGCCCGTGCGAAGTGCGTAGCCTTAACGAGTCTGATAGGAGTCCACTAATTTCGCAGTGCGAAGACATATGGTTGGTATCGCCAAGCCGCCAAAGGTTTGAAGAATTTTGGGAATGAGAGTAGAATGCTGGGGTAGCCGAGACACGCAGCGGCAGCATCAAAATTATTCCAAGGCGAGGTACAGTAGGAATGATCAAGGCGGGAAGTAGATACGTTACTCCATCGGGCGCTGAGCTTGTGGTTACAAAGGGCGGCGATGGGTTGTTGACCGATGGGGATATTCCGTTGCAGGAGAAAGATTCCGGCAGCGGGTTTGATGGCGCAGCGACAAGTGCGGATGCGATGACTATCAACCTTGGTCGGCGGTATCAGGCCGATGAAGAGGGTGTCACGGTGCTGGTTACGAAGGCCGGGCAGTGTGAATTGCGTTATAACGGCGCATCGATGGAAGTTCAGCAGCCAAGGAAACTGCCATCTTCGGACTAGGGCTGACGTAGATGTGAAGGATGCATTTAAGCCGCCTTTTTAAGGCGGCTTTTCTATTGAGGCAGTTGGTCCCTTGCAATAGGGACAGGTAGTTTGACAGACTCATCATGAACCTTGAGAAGGTGATGCCTTGAAGCGGCGCAGGACAAGACGGGCGGATTCGTAGTCTCGGTCACCGCCGGGCAGTATGGGGGGCATGAGGTAGAAGGATGTGATGCCCGAGACCAGGAATCTTTCAATGGACCGGACGGCGATGTCTGCAGAGGATCCGCCGCTATCGAATTCATTGAGGATGGCCTGCGGGATTGGAGAGAATGAACGGCTGGCGGCGGCTATCATCTGGACTCCAAAGTATATTGGTATCGATGGCTGCTCGCCGTAGGTTCGTCTGTAGGCTTCGAGGAAATCCAGAGGTCCTTCGGGTGTAAAGCCGGGCTGTGTGATGAGGAAGTGTGCTCCAGCACCGATTTTTCTGCGGGTGAGGGCGACTTCTGAATCGATGTCGCGGTTGGTGTCAATCGCCGCGCCGATGCAAAAGTCGGTCTGCATCGCTAGCGCACGTCCTCGAAAGTCCGTGCCCTCGTTCATACTGGTAATGGAGCGTATGAGGCTCGTAGTTGTGCGATCGTTTACGGGCTTGGTGTGTCTCAGCTCTGCAGGTGTGAAGTTATCGCCGCGCACGACTAAAACGTTCTGAAGTCCGAGCTGTGCAGCCCCCAAAAGTAGGCTCTGGGCGGCAAGTATGTTCATGTCCCGTGTCGCGATGGTGAAGGCGACTTCTTTGCCTGTGTCCGCTCTGATGGAATGCGCCGCAAAGGCTGAGTTGGCGTACACCGACTTGCCGGGGTTGTACGGCACGGAGAGGCAATCAGCGGCAAGTGTATGCGCCGCATCTATGTCGTCGTAGGCTGCGCCTCTGGGCGGCGAGAAGTCGCAGATGAACAAAGGCTGACCGCCGCTCGGAGGGTGTATGTCAGCGATTTTGGTCATATCCCGCCATTTTCGCCGCGAATTGTGCGAT